>JAOUZG010013036.1:2021861-2049390 GCA_026289955.1 Argiope argentata
TCGTGGAAACTTAGTAATTATGGTCCTTATATCCAGTTAAGAATGGATATAAATCCATGTGAAGTTTGTTTGAAATATTGAAAATTGGCACAAACTGGTTTTAAAATACAAATTAATATTTTTCTGTGAAGATACATGAGGAAGAAATCTAGTTTTCCTAAGATTAGTCAAGCCGCGTATAGCTTCCAGCGATGGGGAGAGTAGACTCTTGGTGAAATAGGAAGCTCTCTGCGTGTGATCAAAGGTCCCACCGCCCGCAACAACTATTTGTGGGAGGTCTGTTCCTGGAAAGAGCATCATCACCGGCCACCTGCCCCAACTATTTGTGTGTGTGGGGGGGTCTGTTCCTGGAAAGCGCATCTGTGGGTAAGGGACTTTTCAAATGAATGATTGATATCTGCTTGGAGAGCGTCCATTGGACAGATCGTATCGATTGTTACTTTCTATCGTGATTCAAGACTGAAATCGAAATATCAACCAATAAGAACGTGTCAGTGATTTGAATCACACCCATTTTTGAAAAGTATTGGCCACTGAGATTTGTGACTTTTTGATATTGCTTACGTAATAACCGTTTCTAAAATATTCGTCATCCCTACTCGTGCCATCTATTGGTGGAATTTAGAAATAAAACTAAAATTTTAAAGAAATGGCATTTGTTTTTAATTGAACTTTTTCAGAAAATTCATAACATCAATAAATAAATGAAATAAATAGTATTGAAAAAGAATTTAATAAATAAGCTGAATTAAGGCCCTATCACACGGCAAAATATCGTCGGCACTTTCGCCAACAAACGACGACGAAAGTGACGTCACTTCAGGATTTGCTGTCTGGTAAACCTAAAAACTTAGGTTTACGTTATAGTGCATTTATCGCTCTTTATCCTTTTCTCGTACTTAGTGAATATCGGCAGTTTTCTTATTTCATAATTCGTGTGATTCTAGTCAAGACGGTGCTTAAATTTATAATTAAATCCTGGATAATTTCTTAATGTGATCCGATTAGCTTTCAATGAATATAAAAGCCCATGGTAGCAATAATAGTTGTAATTTTTTTAAAAAACTCAAACTATCTTGGAATTTGTAGATATGTAAATTACGAAGCCAATGCAATAAAATTCCATTGCTTTAATAAATTGCAATTATATTGATGCATTATTGAATTTATTGGAATTGAATCACTTTTGCTTCTAATTTAATTTTTTGAGTGCTTAATACAAGAATATAATAAGGATTGTAAAATGAGACAAGTTGCACATTTATCGAATTTAAAAATACTTTTCTAGCCATTTTTTCTTTTGAATGTCTTTTTCATTTCTAATAGTATCAATCTTATTGTCAGTTATTGTAAATATTTATCGTACCATTCAACTAATTGTAATGTTTTCATCAAAATCAATAACAATGAAATGTGAAAAATAATAAAACTTTTTAATTATTCTTATTAACAGTTTTGTAATTATTTTTGTAGTAATAATGACTAGTTAGTAGTAGTTTTTGTAGTAATAATGGCAATTGTTTCTAATTTATCAAAATTAGTAACAATAAATTCTGTAAAATAATGAAACTTTTAAATTTTTCTTAGTAACAGTTTTGTAATTTTTTTTTGTAGTAATAATGACAAGCAAAAAAAAATTGGTCTTTTGTGTTTGTATTTTATAAATTCCTTTAAATGCATCTTATCAATATTAAATTTAAAACAAAAATATATTGAAAAGTAAAATGATTTGTGGGTGTGCATCCAATTAAGCTTAAAAGGTGCATACCATCATAAATAGTGCTGAAATTTTAAAATCAATATTAAGTACCTTAAAAGTGCTTATTTTTCTAGAAAAGAGCAAATAAAACAAAAGTTGATAAATAAAACAGAAGAGGGGGGCCAATACATTTAAAATAAAATTAAATAACTTTTGAAATCAAATGATTTTTGTCTATATGAAAACTGATATTTGTTGGATCCATCTCGACAAATTTTAGGTTTTGTGTACATAAAAATAAAAACTACTGTGTCTAGATGTGCAGTGCAAATAATTAAAGTTAGGAATTTGAAATATGGCAAGAAATTGATTCTAGGAGATAAAATATTTACTAAGAACATATTTTTTTGGATTTTAATTAAAAATAAAAACAATATTTAAAAACATTACCACCATATCATTGATTAAGAAGTATTTTTTACTCTTTTAAATTTGATTGACTGTTTATTCCCTCCTATTTATTTTTTTAAATTAATTTTTGAGAAAGTATATTTAACTCAATTTGTATTTATCATTCTTTTAATTAATTTTTATTTTCCCAAAGAAGTTCAAAATTATAAAACAATTAATTGAATAGGATTCTTCATTTGATAAATATTGGTAAATTCTAAGGCATTACACTATTTAGACTCGCTCATTTCTAAAATTGCTCTTTAAAAAAATTTGTTAAATGTTTTGTTTTCATTTTATTTGCAACTACAGAGCTTGTTTTTTTTAAAAAAAATCTTTGTGGATTTATTACCAGTATTTGTGATAAATAGGAATCATTAAATAATTTTCATTCAATGATAATAATCAAAAAATAATTTTCCAAAATATGTTATTGCATTTTCCTTAGTTTTTTTCAAAGCTAAAGTATTAAAACTTCATTTATCTTTACATGGATATTAAAAAACAGGTTTGTCGTAAAATTTCAAATTGCCAAGCATTTAAATAAAATAATAACCTCCACATTACATCAGGAATGAGAAGCAATAAAACACTTGTTTTCTAATCTGACCATTTCCAAGTGTGTGGTTATTCTATGCATCTTTCTCAATGCAAATGTATAATCAGAAATATCATTCTAAATTAACTGTTAATTTGTTAAATTTAAAGAAAAAATGTGGAAAAAGAAGCCTGAATTTTATTGTCTATCATCTATAAAAAAATAATTTTTGAGAATGTATATTGGACTCAATTTGTATTTATCATTCCTTTAAATAATTTTTATTTCCCCACACCAGTTCAAAATTATAAAACAATTCCATTCCAAAACTATTTCTAATGGTATCTATAGTAGTTTTTTGCTAATGATAAAAATATGATCTTTTTATATTTTTGTCAAAACCAAATATGTTTTATATTTCTTCACTATTTAGTCTCACTCATTTCTAAAATTGCTCTTTAAAAAAATGTTAAATGTTTTGTTTTCATTTTATTTGAAACTACAGAGCTGTTTTTTTAAAAAAATCTTTGTGCATTTATTACCAGTATTTGCGAAAAATAGGAATCATTAAATAATTTTCATTCAATAATAATAATCAAAAATAATTTTCCAAACTATGTTATTGCATTTTTCTTAGTTTTTTCAAAGCTAAAGTATTAAAACCTCATTTTTTTACATAGATAATTAAAAACAGGTTTTTCTTAAATTTTTAAATTGCCAAAAAAAAAAAGAAGAAAAGAATATTATTTAAAAAAAAAACCCCTCTACATTACATCAGGAATGAGAAGCAATAAAACATTTGTTTTTTAGTGTGCCCATTTCCAAATGTGTGGCCATTCTATGCATCTTTCTCAATGCAAATGTAGCATCAGAAATATCATTCTAAATTAACTGTTAGTTTGTTAAATTTAAAAGAAAAAAATATGGAAAAAGAAGCCTGCATTTTATTGTCTATCATACAAAAGGTGATTTCGTTTTTTGCTAATGATAAAAGTATGATCATTTTTATATTTTTGTCAAAACCAAATAGTATGTTTTATATTTCTGCAACATTGTAGGAACATCTAAGTATTAAAATTTAAAATCACTATTATATTTTTAACTCTAACATTGAGTTAAAATTTTTTAATTATATAAAAGCTGTTAACAAACTATTTAAGGAATTACTATAATCAAAAGATTATATTATTATTTGAATAAATAAAGACTGAATATGGTCAAATATATTTCACATAAAGAAAACAATTCACATCAGAATTAATATTTTTTTTTATTTACTTAAAAATATCCTGTTGAATATCTGAAAATTCCATCACAATTTCACAATCCTTCTAGATAACTATACCCCATACGGTAGTGCCAGTTTTTTTAAAGTTGGGGCAATAAGTTGTTCCACAGAATGGAGAAAAGATACCGTAGTTTTACTACGCTTTTTTCATTCTGTCGAAACTATTTTTTGTATTTAGCAATATGTAACATTAAATGCACGCTTTTTCAATATTATTGTAGCGCCAACCGATCCCTTTCTTGGCACACTACGTCACAGAAAAGTTTCACATGATTGGTTGAATTTCGTTTGTAAACAATATTTCCCTCACTATTGTGGACATTTTCAAGCAGGTTAGAAAAAGTTGACGATGACGGAAAACTTGCTTGACCGGTTACCAGAGGGCACAAATCGACAACTATCGACGAAAGTTTCGCCGTGTGATAGGGCCTTTAGATAAATTAATTCGACCACGTGTTTCTTTCATTATTAAATTAAGTATTATTATAATTAATAAATTTCGAGTTTAATAATAATTAATAATTTAACTTAATAATATGATTGAAATAACAGGCATTTGGAACAAATATTTAAAAATAGCAATAGCAAAATTATTTGTTACTAAAAAAAAGTGGATTTTGCATCTCTAATATCTTTGTGCTGGGCAAAGAATTTTTCTATTTTCTGCTATTAAAGCATGTCTGTAACTGTATCTCTATAATATTGATGTGAATAACCGGATGTATGTGAAGTGTTGCGGTTATTGTTGACATTATTAGAGTTTTAAGTTTACTAAACAAAATGCTTTTAAGATCTTTAGGCTCTCTATAAAAATAGCTATTTCATAAAAAAAATTAATTTTGAAACGTTTTCTTTTTTTTAGAATCTCTTAAAAGCATGGTATGTAATGTCTTTCATATATCATTTTAATATGTTTTATCCTTCTAGTGAGGAAATTTTGAATCAGCTGTACTAAATTTTATGAGCGATACTGTATCATATGTGCATGCATATTTTTATTTCATTTTAAAATTATACCTTGAAATTGTTCAAAAATATTTGTTTATTGTAATTTTTATTTTAACTTCTCTTATTTAATTTAATAATTTCATGATTCAAATTTAGTTAAGTCTTTTTTTTTTAATGCAAAGAATTTAGATAAATGCATTTTTTTATTTAAAAAACAACAACAGAAAATGGATAAGTTAAAACGGAGTTTAGATTAAAAGGAAGGAATCATGTATTGTTATAGTTTGTTATGTCATGGAAGGGAATGTGTCATTTAGTAATGTTTCTCAAAAACCATATGAAAGAATAGTTTTGTTATAAATGGAATTCATTCTGTATAAATTCATAATCTCTTAATGATAAAGAAATAAATTTTAAATATGACCAAGTGTAGCTAATTATATGTAAAATATATTCATAGTTTTTTCCATTATAAATGATTCTATAATTATTTTTCGATGGCTTGATTTTAGCATTTAATATTATTTGCATTTGTCACTGTTTAATTTGTTCAATGGATTATTATTTTAGCTTTCATTAAATAGTTTTGTATTATAATTGATCTTAATGATATTTATTTATGCATTTTTATGTGATATTTTATTTATATAACATAATTTTAAATACTGTTAAATTTTATTTAAGTGAACGCTTGTAGTTCAGTTCAGTCATCAAATATTTCATGCTTTCTTCACATTAACATTTTTTTCCTTTCAAATATCACTATTCAGAAAATAGTTTTATTTAATTTATTTTAATTTTAATGCTGCTGTTTATGCTATAATGCTTTAAAAAATATTAAATGTCTTTGACTGCAAATTTAATTATTTATAGAAATTTTTAAACAATTTAACTGGAATTGACAAGCTAAGTAACGACTATTTGCTACTTAAGAGGGGAAAAAAAGCAAACTATTAAAAAGAAAAAGATTGGAATTTAAAATATATTTGAATTTATATATGATATTTACTTTCTTTTTATTAATCTTTTTTATTTGATGTATATATGATGAAAGAACATTAATTAACGTGCAACAGAATTTCTCATGATTCTTGAAAATACCTTGAATTTTATTTTACTGTACTTGGAGCTCAGGAGAAGTACTTGATTTTTGTTAGCTTTTGAAAAATAAGTGAAATGTTCCAATATATATTCTTAAATTTGCAAAAATAAAAATATATCCTATTTTAAAAATTTAACTCTACAATTTCAACTGACATTATATTAGTCAATATTTCGGAAAAAAGAGAACAAATTTGAAATCAACATTTTGTTTCTATTATTAATTCTGAATACATTTTTGATTACCATTACTTTTTGAGACATTACTATTTATTAGTTTGTTTTTAAATGAGTCAATCAAATTTTAAAGTATGATTTTTTAAATTAAATTTTATTAGCACCTTTTTTTCTGATAATTATAATTCCAGCTGAAACAGTTTTTGGATAGGATTTTTTTCCTTTGGTCCTTGAATTTTGTCAGGTAGTTCTGATATCAATCTAAAATATTCATTAAACATTTTCTTCTTTATAACACATTTTAAATTGCAATTACAAAATTTCTACTCAAATTAATTTTTTTTCCAAATTTCATCTTTTTAAAAATGTATTCCTAATATAATTAAGCTATCTTAACACTTCAAAGCTCATTGTGTAGGCCTTTGTATACATCTATATATTTTTAATTTAGATTTTTCTTCTCCAATTAATAACTTTTTTTTTTGAAGATGGGAATAAATACTTCAAATTCTGACTTTCTCAACCCATCCATGCTACACCTATTTTGATAATATATTTAGATGCAGAGTGAGATACCTGTTTCCAAGAGCCAGCACAACAATTTAAGCTAAAAAAATATCTGTTAGGAATTTCCCCTCACATTTTGAAGCTTGTTCCAACAATTTGACTCAGCTATTGGTTTTTTCTCTTCAAAATTCGGCCAGCAGTAAAAGGGTTTTTGTGAAAGAGAACTACCAATTTTAAATCTTTTAGTCTCTCTATGGTTTTATGGAAAGAAAAATGATTTGTAATAAGTAAGATTTCCATATAAATAAGTAATTTTTAGTAGGCCTAGTAACTGCAGATATTATAACACTTTAAGAGTTTGTCACATTTAAATGTATGTTATTTAATACTTTATGCATTACAGCATTTGCAGTTTTCTGCCAAATACTTGAAGTAGAGCAAATAGATTTACATCTTCTTTTTTAGAATAAAATAATCATAATTAAGAGATAGGTATGTAACTTTACTTTACAACTTTAATGAGTGATTGCATAGCAATTGTATTTTACAAGATTTTCATGTCTTGTGGAAAAACTGGATTTTAGAAAGATTTTGTTCATATTGAATATTTCATAATCTCACTACTCAATTGACTTATTGAATGCTGAAATGCAAAAGAAAGTTCAGATTTGTTTATAAATGTAGGCATTTGTAGCTTGCATGGTATATTGAACCTCTTTTATATTTATTATTTATCCAAAATTTCTCTAATGAGAATAGAGCATTATACTTTAAATTATTTAAAAGAATGAAAATATTCTTAAAAACTTGAGTAGAACAAGTTGTCATTACTGTTGAAAGAATAATGGAAATGAGGAACCATTTGCTATTATATGTGAGAAAGAGCAATTTATAATACAAAAGTTTAATTGCAACAAAGATCTTATATATCAGTCAAATTTTTCTCATCATTGACTAAAATTATCTAACCATTCTTTGCATTTTTCTTAAAGACATTTAATTTTTATCACAGAATACGAAAAAGATGGTTGCTGTCTGTTTGAAAATTTTCAGTGTCATAAAAATGTGTTCCTATCATAGCATTTCTCTGATTTTTCAAATAAACTTTTATATTTCAATTTCAAGAAAGTTCTGACAGGATTCTTCAAGGGAAAAATTGTAAAGTTTCTTATTAGAATTTTTTTTTTTGTTCTGAAAAACAGGCTGCTGATTTGAAACATGAATATCAGGATTTAGTATGTATTTCTATTCATAAAGTTTTGGATAATTTCATTCTCAACTATATACTGATATAAGAGTTCAGTTCCAGAGAAAGTAGCCAAACAATAGCTATACTTATGGCTATATATCATGTTATAGCAAGGTGGTTATAACAAGATGTATAGTCACCCTGCTATAACAAGATGAAAGCCATTTTCCTGTTATTCTAAATTACAAGGGTTTACAAATAAAAGGAATGGATTTTTATTTTAATAGAAATAGAACAACTTCCTAAATGAGTAGAATTTGAATTGGGGAGTATCAAAAATTGAATTGAGAAGTTTTTATCAAAATATTGGAAAGGTCAGAAATCATAGGAAGTAATTTTTTGATAATACAATTCCATGATCAAACCCTATTTGTAGGAAATTCTTCTTAAATAAAAATGTTGAGGTTGAAAAAATTTAAAGAAAAATTTTATTTATAAACTTGTTTTAACTGAGTATAAAATAATGCATTGGAAAATCTCAAAAAAATTTATATATGCAGAAAAAATACTTGATCTAAATGTATCCAAAAGTAGATAACAATTATAGTCTCAAAATGGTAAAAATGTATAAGAAAAGAAAACATTTCAGTTAAACTAAATGATTTTAAAAAATGGAAGAGGGGGGGTGTATTTATCAACTACTGAAATCAGTGAACAAATTTGTTAGAAAGGCAGATGATAATAGAGATAGTTCTTGCATGATAAGTATTTAATAATTTTAGGAATTGAAGCTTTAACAGTGTAATTTAAAATATTTTAATGACATACTGCTTTCAGTTCATTTGATTTCTTAATTTGTATTTATTTATTGTATTTTCTTCTTGATTCTGAACAAGACTTGGCAAAAATTAAAAAAAAAATTTCTGGAAATAACAGTTTTTAAGGAATTTTGTTTCAGCTAAATATGTTCATCCTCAAATTCATTTTCTGGTTTGCATGAAATTAGCAACTACTAGGTACTGTTTATGGCTAGAAGTAAATAAAGCATTGTAATCTCAAAATCTAATTTAAATTGTAAGCTTTAAATTTATTAAATGAAAATGAGCTTGGCAAACCTTAATGTCCTTCCTTTAAGCATTTAGACATAATCAAGAAATTGATGATGTGTTTGGAAATTAATAATGGAAATATTTTATTCAAATTTATTATTTGTTTTTCTACATCTAAATTATATGATCTTTGAATTTTCTAAAAAAGGTATTTCAAAAGGCCTCACATTTTCTTTATTAAAAATGGGAACCCTGTGCAATCTTAAAAGATTTTTTGGCAATAAATAGTTGACATGTAATTATATAAATACTTAAAATGGTTATAATGCAAATAATTGAAAAACAAGAACAATTTTTCATTTTCTTTAAAATGCATTATTTTGGTTTAAAATAAAGCAGGAATTATTTATTTATATGTTGTCGTAAGAAGAGAGTAGTCCTTTATGTGCATTGACAGATTTACATTTTTAAAAATACAAAGAAATTTATTTACATCCTCAACTAATAAAGTCAATTGAATTTAATTTTAATGGAGATGAATTATGTTGTAATAAAAGAAAAAAATGAAATAAGAATTCAAATTATTGCATTTTATTTGCCTCAATGTAATGAGAAATGTAAGCATTTAGAATAAGTTGTTAAATATGCTTTTATATTTGTTTCAGATAAACAATTATGGTGATTAATTAGCTTGAGGCTTAAAAAATTATTTTACAGTGAACAAAACCAAATTTTTTAAAATTTAGTTAAAAAGTGATCTACTTTTAAACTAAGCACAAGCAATGGAAAAAACTAGTTCAGCTAATCAACTAATTAAAAATTCCAGAATATCTAAAAACTGCAGCTTCATGTGTCATTTCTTTGAAGAAATATGTAGTTTGTATTAATAAATTTTTTTTCTGAAATCAAGACTTAGTCTTTTATAAATTTCTGGACTGAAAGAATGCACAAAAGCTTATTTTCAAGCTATGTATTTTTTCATTTACATTTACTCAAGTAATAGATGTCTGTTTATTTCCCATAAAAGTATGCACATAGTCTTGCATTTATTCATAGATTGCCAAATCAATTCCTTCTGGAACTTTGTCATATAATTCCTATAAAACTATTAATATCTTGTAATCTCTTATGTTTATCAGCAAAGGTCATTTTAAATTAGCATTTCTTATTCAAGTTGGTTAAGATTTTATGCTTTTCCTCCCTATTTTATTTTCAATTTAACTATTATTTTTTATGTACTAATTGTTCTTAAATAGATTTTCATTAAAATGTGTAGAATTTTATTAATTACATTTATTATCAAATATGCATTGGTGTTGCATCTGAAATTGAATTATTCATTAGAAAATATTTGTGGCTATCAATTTTTATGAGTCCTTATTTTGCAAATAGGACCTGTTTTATGAGCTTTCAAACATATCAAGCTAGGACTTATTATTTTGGGTTCTGTTTTAGACAAAGCATGATTTTCAATTTGCTATGATATCATACCTTGTTAATTCTTCATTGTAGATGAAAAATGGGATGATTTTAAACAATGGATGCTAAAGATGATGAACTGTTCATATCTTCTGGAAACTGAGTACATTCCTACAATGGAAGAAGCAGTGACTGGTTAGATTTTTTCTTCTTTCCAAATAGTCATTAGCTTGATTTAAAATTTAATTATAAAATAAAAGATCAAACTCCTTTCATTTGAGAAAATAAACCTTTATAAGTGATTAGCTAAATTTTAGTTATACATTTTTTGTTCAAATCCCAAGTATGTAAATAATATAAATTGTTATAGTTTATCTATTAATATAATAAATGGAAGTTACAGTTTTGTAAATGTTAATTAGTTAATACAATATTAAATCAATGCACATTTTTAAAAAGCATAAATTTTTATAAAAAATATTAGCACTTTATTCCTTTTTTAAATAAATTTATTATATACTATCATTATCCTAAAATGTAGCAATTATTTTTTACTTTTGTAAAAACTAAATTTTTAGAAGCTGCATTTTGAATAATTATTAATAGCTTTTGTTTTAATAGTTTTTAGATCATTTTTCGGTCTAAAATTTTAACTTTTCGTTTTTGATTTTCATTGCTTGTTGATATAATAAGTGATATTTAATTTACAATAACGATGTCATAATACAACTTTATGGTTAATTAATGATTTGATTATTATTAATTAAAAGCAGAATGTATTAATAAATAAAAAATATATAATTGATCATACCTGTTAGAATTCTTGAATTTTGTGCAATGAAAAAACTAACTTAAGTATGTTTTTTGTATTGAATTTGTTTTATTAATGTTTACAATGTAATGTTGTAGTAAATCAAAATGCATGCAGTAATTAGCAGCTGCAGATAAAATTTTAATATCTGTAATTCGATAACAAAATAATACCTAATAAGAAATATAATATGTAAAAAAATATTTTATCTTTTTTCAATTTAAGTTTAGGTATGAATTTTCCTTAGGTTAATGAGGTACATTTATGAGAATTTGAAACAACAACAAAATTAGTATAAGGGCCATTTTCACCATACGCTTACATTTCAGAATTTTAATTTTTTTTTTCAAACTTCATAATTTTCTACAGAAATGAAAATGGGTGTTTAGACAAATGTTTAAAGTACATGGAAAAGTTATTGGTCATACACTTTTGTTAATAATTTAATATGAAAATGCTGTTGCAATGTCAAGTTACAGTACAAATTGTCAAGTCTGTTACCATACAAAAATTCTTAAAATTCATACCATTAAATTTTATTAAAGTTAAAAAAAACAATATATTTTGAAGTAAATTATGTCCCTTGAGTTCAAAACATAATATTTCTCAGTAATTCTCAAATTAAATTGAAATGAAAGGCATTTATAGCCATGAATTTGAAACACATAGAAATTTATACATGAACTTTTTCTAATAAAAAACAAAATATGTCTATTTAAATTATTGAATTTTAGGAAAATCACATCTCTGTTTCTTATCTCAGAGGAAAATAACAAAAGAGTAAGGAAAAACTGATATTAATATGAAAATATCATTAAAAGGTGTGCGGTAACAGACTTGACAGTTGGTAACGGATTTGACCATAATCTGTTGCCAACTGTCAAGTCTGTTACTGCTCAGTCTGATATTTTCAAGTTTAATATATATCATCCAAATATTTTTTTAAAGCTAAGATAAAGAAATCATTTTATTATCTAATATTGAAATCATTTTATTATCTAATATTTAAATCAATGTATATCTTATTTAAAAATCAAGCAAATACTTATCAAGTAATGTCACATAATCTATAAATATGAAAAGAACATAGAGATTTTACTATGATTGAAAAATAATGCATTTATTTCTCATATGTATTAAGAGTAATTGGAAACTGATAATACATTCTGTTGCCTCTCATTGTTAGTTTTGGTTGTGGGAGAATGGCAATAATTTGTTCAGAATTAACATATGATACATCATTTTCATCAATTTGAAATATTTTTCTATTGTGGTCCTTTGCTTTCAGACACATTATTTGAATTTCTCCCTCATCATCCATTTTCTTTTGAATTATAGCAGCATATGTGAATTTAGTTTTTTTTTTTGCTTCCTCCTATGAATTCGACTAAAACATATACACCCTCAGACAATTTAGCATCAGATACTTGCTGCAGAGACATATCTTCTTCGCGAAATTCCTCATCAGAGTTTATGGATATTTCACTCCCTGAAGAAGAATAAATCCTTTTTGGGGGAATAAAACGTGTGTGAATTTTTTCTTCTTTTCTGAAATTAAATTCCTCCATGGGGTAGCATTTGCACAATCCACTTCTGTTGCAATAACAACTGACACTTCTATAAAAAAATCTCCCTTTTTCTTTGGTGATTAGTTGATGAACATTAAATGTACCAGGAAGACTAGGTATATCCGTTGGTAAATGCTGTTGTACCAAATTGATGTCATCTTCATCAACAAAAAATACTTTGACAGCTGTTTTACCTTTAATTTTTTTATAAAGATCAGGGGCATCAAAAATATCTGTACCATAAGCAATCAGGTTATCAGCAGTTCTTTTAATAACTGCTCCAATGCCATCAGCAGCTCCTTTGCCATGGCCAGCTTCGAAAAATGACCAAGTACCTTCCTGAAATCCATATTCAAATAGCAAGTGCGTAAACAGATAAAAATTTTTCTTTTGACGATACTGAGTGCATGGACCATCAGAAAAAAAAATGAAGGATTGAAACGTTGGGTGCTTTGAATTTTAGCAACATCAATATTGGTTTGAGATGGGCCCATATCGCTATAGGACTGTGGTCATGGCTTGATGATATAGTGCAAAAAGAAATGGGCTTATTTTCTCCTCCAATATATAGGACACCTGTATGGAGAGTAGCTTGAGCTCTAGATGCACCATAGTGAAAAGTTTGCACTTCTTCACTGAATTTGCATGCATAATTCTCAGAGAAGTCAATATGTAACAAAGCTTCATTCGTTTCCAAATTGTTTTTGCACATTCTGTATGCTAGGAACTGCTGATTAATATTGAAAACGTGCTTTTTAAAACGCATCAAATCTGCTTCAAAATTTTCGATTAATAATCTAACTGATCCTTCTTTTTTCTCTTTAACCATTTTTTGAATGCATATTTCTTTTTTTTTTTCCTCCAACAATTTTTTCCCTTTTTTCTCTTCTTTTTTCCCACGAATACCAGTTAATGATATTAGTTTCCTCAGCTATATTTACATCAACTTTTTTATTGCTACAATGTATGCTTTTGTTATACATACAATCAATTGATTTAACATTGCATACTGTCGATGAATATATTGTCTTAAGATTATTTGTTGGTAATGCCTTTACACTAATTAACTTTTGTGCTTTTAACTTGAAATTAGAATGGATGATGCAAGCACATGTATTTCTATTTTCAGCACTAGGTGGAAGAACATGGAAAGGATGAAATCTTGTAAATGTTGTATAAGATACTTTGAAACTGGAATTTTCACTACAAAATCTTTGATACAAATTTTTCATTGTATCAGTCAAATAACGTTTTTGACGCTTTTCCTTCTTCTTTGTAACTGTTTCTCTTTTGCCAGCTGTGGCCCGACTGACATCATCCCGTTCAAAAAATTGTGAAATAATTTTTTGCTTCAAAGCTAAGTTCTTACCACATATTGGTCTAATGGTGAGATTTGAGACTCCAAGATACGAATATAATCCTTGACGTAAAAGACGGTATTTTTTTACCATTTTACTGACTATAATTTGTTGAATTAATCTTTTCTTCCTATTGTTTGTAGTTTTGTATTGATCTACTAATGTTTGTTGAAACACATTATGCAAAAACAACTGACGTGCCACTGGATGATTTCTCGTCATTTTTCCTTTGAAATGCTTCACTATGGTACCCATTGTTTTTGTTTTTGGAGTTAACTGCTCCTCTGGTACTTGATTTATGTCCTTATTTATTTGTGCTGCATTTTGCCTTTGCCACCTTTTTTTATACATTTGGACCTGTCGCTTTAGTTTTTCATTACATTTCTGCAGCTTTATATTATCTTTGGTCAGTTTGCTTCGGTTTCTAGAAACTTTCTTGCGTCCTCTCATCTTGTTTCCAGAAAAATTAACCTTTTCATTTGAAGATTTTTCAGTTTGTGGTAAAGTTGTTTCAATGACTGATAACTGAACTTTCCGCATGCGACATTTAGCTTGCTTTTCACGCCAGTACTTTCTTTGACACCTTTGACCTCTAGCTGTTAAATCACTGATCTTTTTACGTGTATTCTTTTTCCTGTAAAACAGAAAAAATGCTTTCAATAACTTGCATACAAAATAAAGATAAACAAGAACTATATTACCTTAATAAAATTATACTAATTAGCAAGCCAATATAATGGCAAAATCATTTAATTTTTTAAAGAAAAAACAGCCTAGGAAGTAAAATTTTTACAAATGAAACATCCAAGTAGTTGAAACCAAAATTACATGTTCAAATTTTTTTTTTCAATTAAATTTAAAAATGAATTACCCTACGACATGGAACTCGTCATAAATGGGAGATTATTTTGGATTAAAGGAAAAATTAACTTATAAAAATTATAAAGAAACTGATCATAATAAAGATAGAAAAATAAAACAGCAGATGGATTTTTTTTTTTTTTTTTTTTTTTTTTTTGCACAATGAATGTTTCAAAATTAAACAATGAAAATTTGTATTTAGGTTTAAACTTAAAAAGTCAAAAAAAACAAAACAAAAAAAAAACAGGAATAATAAAATAATAATAATATTTTGCTTAGTATTAAAAGAAAAAAATATTTAAAATAATCTTATAAATAACTTATAAGTATCATAAATAAAAATACATTACCTTTCTTTATCTTTGTTTTTGGCTTGTTCATATTTTTCAGGATTTTGTTTTAGCCTTTCCCTATAGCGCCTTTGCTTTTCTGCAGGTGTTAAAGCCATCCTACATTCAAAATAATATTTATTTACCACTGTACTCAAATAATGTCAAGTGTGTTACCTTCAGTCAAATCCGTTACCAGTAATATGGTAACAGACTTGACAAGTTACGGACTTGACATTCAAATGAAATCGTAAAATAAAAACTAACTTACATAATTTGAAATTTAAAGAACAATATAAATATCTTCTAAATCTAACTAGGTAATAGTATTTAAACATAAAATTGCTAAAAATATTATTTTAATATTAAAAATTATGGTAACAGACTTGACAAAGAATAAAAATACCTACCTTGAAGAAAACTTATTCTTGTTAGAACTGGAAAGCTTCACAACAGAAGAAAAAAAAATGGCTAGACAAAGTTGCTAGACAAGTTTAACAATATCTTCCAGTATGTGCTGCCATCTTTAGGCAGAATTATAAACCTATTTTTGCTAAAATAATGAGAAGGTAACAGACTTGATATAAAGTGGGAGACAAAGTATTTTATAAATTTTGCTTAAGTAGAGATTTCCAGAAATTAATATTTACCATCAATATAACAGACTAATACTTCATATTTAATATGTATCAACTTTTTTATAAAAAATAAATAAATTTAATAGCAAAGAAATAACATTTAATTTCATATAACTAGAAAGGGACAGGCATATTTGCCTAGTCACATTTTTAAGCATTTGTCTAAAAAAATGTATTGATTTTTCTTTTTTTTTTAATGCTAGAAATATTTAATATAGTCTTCTTAACTTAAAGCACTGCTCAAGTTAAACTTTTAAATTTAATTTATGCTTGAATTTTCTATTTTTCCCTCTGGGACAGCATATGTAAGCGAATTTTGAAAATGACCCATAACCTTTTTGAATGAATGTATGTGTTGAACTAAACCATCCATCATTATCAAAAAATTTTAATAAAACTTCGAATATATACTTTGGTGGGTGGAAAGATGCATTTTAGAATGATTTTTTTAAAAAAATCTATTCAGAATTTCAATTTATAAAAATGACAAATTTATAACATAATTATAACATTTTGATGTTGTTTCACTGTAATTTCTAAGAAAATAAAGAGAGGGGGGGGGAAAAGTCATTTTTTGGTCGTTTTGTTAATTTTTTTTAATTACAAAAATTTTAAAGCATATTTTACATCAATATATTTAATTGTTGATGTGAGATTGAATAATTGTTGTCAGTATTTTTTTAATCTTGTCTTTTTGTCCTGTGAAAATGTGAAAATTTAACTTGTTTTTTATTATTGAATAACTTTAAAGCATTCTTTTATAAAAATTAAAAAAAAATGTTATAATTAAACTTTAATTTCAGGATTCAAAAATAGTAACAAATTCTATTATATTCAGTTTTAAACATTGCTGCTTTTTCTTGTGATATAACTGGACACATAAAGATGTAGGCAGAAATTTAGGAAATATATAATTTTGTGGAAAAAAGCCTGTAATTGAATAAATTATACAGCTATAAAAATTTGTTTAAAACTATTTCGGTAATTAAGAAGCCATTAAAACCAAGTCACATGAAAACTATAAAAATAGTTAAAATATCTAATAACCCTTAATTTCATCAAGCCAAATGGCCAGCAAAAGTGCCTAGTTTCAAAATATGATAAACAGGGATATTTTATATAAGATTAACAAACCTAGAAATGAATTTTCTAAAACGTATTAAAATTAATTTTTCGGTGCTTAATTCTAGAAGTTGTTTAGCAGAAACTCGAAAGAAATAAGATATTGGGATGTATAGCATCTATAGTTGTAATCCCTGATTTTCCAGATGTGGAGAACAAAATATTTTTATCAATAAATACAAGACGTCACATGCATAGGAACACCATCACAGAGAAAAAGATCATATTCTTCTCCCTGAAAACAATTGTTTCACTCAATTAGGTGTTAAAAACGGTTCCATGATTATGATTTAGTACATATTCAGAAGTTTAATGAAAAGAAGAGGTACAATAAGATGGAGCGTTCCTGCAACACAGAGTGGTGATAAAGAGATGAGTCTGCAGAAAAAGTCTCAACAGGATGTGATAAAAAAGTATATGTTGAAGTGCTTCATCACTTCAAAAGAAAGTTACAGATTGATCTTGTTTACAGTTATTTCACCCAATACATTTTTGAAGGAGATATCTTGTTTATCTAATGGAGAAAAATCCACAATTTGTCTTTATAGTATTATATTTTTCGCACGTGAGAATTATGTGTTCATTATCATTAATGCCATTACATTCATTGTAAAGAGGATCATTATGAAGGTTAAAAAGATTCAATAGTCCTGGAGTTATAATTGTTTTACTGATCAGTCTAGCCAAAACATCTTCCCTTTGATTTTTAGAGCTGGGAGACAGTGCTTCATTGCTAGGGTTGCCTTCCAAGGAGAAGAAATATTTACTTGCAGATTTTGATAAGATTCAATGTTTTTTTCAGGTTCGAAATTATATCTTTTAGGGCGATCCATTCAATCCAAAGTATATTTTCTGTAACTTCTTTGGCTAATCGATCTGCGAGCTCATTTCAGAATATATTTAAATGACCAGATACCTACAGGACGTTTGGTTAGAGTTTCAACATTAGATGCTATACGTTGGATAATTTTTGGTGACTGGAGAGAATTATTCTTCAATGATGTGAGTGCAGAGTAGCTATCTGACGGAATCAAACAATCTTTTCCAAGGACAACGAGAACATTTAGTGCTTCATCAATGGCAAGACTTTCTGTAGTAAAAAGGGAATTAGCAGGATGAACTGGAAATATAAGTTTTTGTGTTGAAGAAAAACCAGCAATTGAAGTGTGCTGGAGAGTTTTTGAAATGCATCAGTAGCAATAACAAAATGATCAGGAAAGCAATTCCGAAAACATTCTTTAAAGTAACTATTAATTTCAATCAAAGATAGATTTTTATTTTGGAATTTAAAATCTGTGAGAAAAATTTGAAAGTTATTTAAGTTAGTTATTAGGTTTTCAGGCAAGGTGATAATTTAGTTAGTAAAGGCGTTAAGAGAATAAACGAAAGAGATTTTTTTTTGTCTTTTGTAATGAATAGAATTTCCTGGTTATTACGGGTGTGCTTTGTTAGAAGTGGAGAATGTAAACCATTTGCTATTTGCTTAATAAAAAATTATTAAGCTAGTTCCTTGATTTTTTTCAAACAGAATAGAAGCAATTTTCAAAAGGACAACCTTTGGGGTTTATTTTGGGAGACCTGAAGCAATACTCAGGGCTATAGTTGAAATAGTATTGCATGCTTTAAATTGCGTCTCGGAAAATTGATTAATTACTGTGCAATCTTAATAAAAAATTCTGAAAATGCTATTATTTGTGATATTAATAATATCTTTAGTTCTGGGGCCATGGTTTAATTCATGCAAATATCTTGAGTCCATTTATTTTTTTAAGTGATGATTTCTAAGATTTTTTAAAATCACTGAGTTTTGATTCCTTTTAGAAAAAGGAATACCAAGAAATTTAATCATTCTATTCCATTTTTAAAGGGTGTTCCGCATAAGAAATGTGTGGATAAATTTCAATTTTTTTCTCGGATAATTCAGCTATTGCACTTTTTTCTGGTGTAATTTTTAGTTTCTGATACTTTCACCATTTGTGTATGCTTTCCATTGTTTTTTGAATTTTTAAATAATAATTTCCCAGAAAAGATGGCTACAAAAGACCAAAAAAAAAAAAAAACATCCGCAAAGATAGTACATTCGACCCCCTTCTACAATAGATTTTGGTAGAAGTTCTAACATGGTGTCAGGGAAGTTGTGCATAAAGATAACGAACATCATTGGTGAAAGAACACTACCTTGAGATAACCCTTTGTTCAATGTTCTGTTATCAGAAAGGTAATGTCTCCAGTGAATCTGGAAAGTTATGAATTGAAGGAAGTTGGCCTACCACTTTGCCTGTTATACCAATCTGTAAACATTTGAAAATTAGGCTCTTAATATGAACAGAATCAGAAGCACTTTTGATATCTTGACTCAAATTTTGAATCACACCAATGAATTATTTCTTCTTTTCATGGGCATCTGTGATTTTTGCCTGAATGTTGTAAATTGCAGTTTGTTTATCTTTGAAGTTTATGAAACCATGTAAGCTATTATCTAGTCTTTTGTTACAAATTAAAAAAATAAGTTATGCGTTGAGTGAGGATAAGCTCAAACACTTTGCAAAAAACTGAGGTTAGGGCAATGGGCCGATAGGAAGAGACTTTAGTTTTCTCTTTATTTCGTTTCGGAATCGAAATAATTAGAATGTGTTTCCAGTGTATGGGTATGCTAGTCGATTCGAATTCATGTTGAAATAATTCCAAAATAATTTGAAGTTGATTGTTGTTGAGATTTTTGAACCAGATAGCTGGTATGTTGTTAGCTCCAGGCATAGAGTTTCAAATTTTATGGATTGCTTTCTTAAGATTCCGAATTTGAATTTGCTGTTGAGGGAAGAATGTCTCAGAGAGATCTAAAGGAATAGATTAAATATTTGCATTTTGATTAGAAAAAGGCTTTGCAAATAACTCACTTTGATGTGCTGAATCGCAAATGCAATGATTATTTTGTATTATAATGTTGTTATATTTAGTATCTGGATTCCCATGATTCGAAAGTTTATTTAAATTTTTAAATAACATTTCGAGATATTGTGCGAATTTCTTGCTTATATTCACTCAAAGCCGACTTTTTTTAAATTTTATTTCGTTTCATCCAATCTGTTTTAGAAATGTTTCTGATTGCTTCTTCCGAAAGTACTTGCTGAGTTTTTCATAATTATGGCAAGAAATATTCTTCCATGGAAGATAAGGTTAATGCGATACTAGTTTAAATGAAGTATTATGGGTTATTATCTTAGTTGCGTTCGCCATAATTTCGTCAATGGAACATTGGCTGGCATTATTAAAAAAAATCTTGTTTTTTTTTTGTAATATCCTCGTCTAATTAATTTGTTTTAATTTGCGACTGACACTTTTTATAATCGACCATGAAACAACTATCAGGTTGTGATCGTCATCCAAAGTTGAATCCATTGCATAACATGAAGTTTGATTATGAATATCAGATGAACAGAGAGTAAGATCTGAGATGGATTGAGTTCTTAAAGAAATGTGCGTGGGGATAGTTGTGTTAAGAATTATGAAATGTGAATAAGTTGGCCAATCAACGAAATCTCGTTACTCAGAGCTGATGAACGGGTTGCTCCACAAAGAGTGCGGTGCAAATTAAAATCGCCGAAGATGAAAGTAGGTCAAGTTAGAGCAGGGATGCACAACCTCTTCAGGACAATGGGCCAAAATATGAAAAAGGATAATGTGGAAGTTCAAAGCAGCACATAAAGATTTCTCTTTCAAAATATTAAGAAACAGGATCTTTTCTCATTTTTACTATCTACTATTATTACATAAAGCATTTATCACAGCTGTATTTTTAAATATTATTGAAACAATCAAAGAAGGTGAATGCAATAGCAAATGAAAATTGCTCATAGAAACATTATTCATAGAAAGATCTTGGCAGAATGAACAAAATATATATATGTGTTACTTTACAGAACTGATTTCTTATTTACACAAACATCATGAATTTTTGGCACCATTTAATTTTACCCTTTCTTCTGTGCAGCTAACAATTCAAAATGCTCTTTCAATAAGGGTATAGGAATTTATTCTTTTTGTAATAAAATGTATTCATTAAAATTGATTGACATGAATAAATTAATTTTATTAATATTCTTTATCTTTGGGGATTATTTATATTATTATAACACAATGACAATCAACTTAAAAAACAAAAAAGAATGAATTCGCTTTTCATTTTTAAACATCTCTAAATTTTATTATCACCTCTGTATTTTAGCTTTCTAACATTTACATATAGATCTTTCTGTTAGCAAAAAAAAAAAAAAAAAAAAAAAAAAAAAAGATTATTTATTTTTTAATAATTAGGTGAAATTTATGATAGCAGTTCATTCATTTTAAAATACTTAAAATTTGTTTTAATACTGAAAGTTAATTCCCAAAACCTTTTTAAATAACTATACTAAGATGCTGCACAGTAAATTCTTTATCATTAAATCGAAATAATTTGTTTCCAGAGTTTTCCAGAGTTTAAAAAAAATTATCTCCTATATTTTGAACTTTTATAATTTTAATAATTATTTTGTTACTTTTCTAAACACAAAACTCAAGAAAAATGCCTTTTTTCATGGCTCATTATTTAACTCATTTAGGATTTGAATAAAAGCATTTTTAGCATATAAATTAAGCTCAACTAGTTATTTATTTATTTTTCAATAATTGTGCTGGGATGCAGTGTCGTCACTGCTGCAGCGAAGTGTACAAAGTTTACATAATAAACCCAGGAAGATTGCATTTATATTTAAATCTGTCAATCTTCTGAGGGTTGGCAAGCAGTCATGACCAGGGGCTAAAGCTTCCCAGTTGACTAATTTTTACATATTCATAAGTGCTATTCTAAAACTCAAAATAATAATAAAAGTAGTATAAATTCCTGTGTCGTAGTTTCTAAGTACATTATAATTAATTTATATGAATATTTCAATATTGTGGTAATGAACTTTTTTAATAAATAATTTTTTGATGATTGAGAAAATATTTCTTTTAGCTTTAGGAGAATTAAGCATAGGATTGGTGATCCTAGGAGGTATTGTGACTACTGGTATCTATTGCATATATATTGAAGAGTTGATTTACTTGTATCGCAACTGGCCTGTAAAATTTTTTCTTCTGAAACTTGGATGCCTCAGTATATTTCCTGTGAGTAATTTATGCATATATTATTTAACTACTTTCAAATTTTTTAAAAAGTAATTTTAAATTGCTAGCTTTAATTTTCTTAAACAATTGCATTGCGATGGCCAGCCAATTAGAAAACTTGGAAGGGGCAGGAATTAAAAAAAAAAGGGTCCACGTCCATAAATTTTGAATTATTCAGAGTCACAAAGAAATTGAACTCTAAAATATTTATATTACTCATAAAATGACTACACACATCTTCATAATTCATATCCAAATTGCAGGAAGTCACCAGGTAACACCTTTAGTATTCGTATATCACAATGATGAGAGTGTAAGATAATAATATGTAAGGAATACATGCTAAGAAGTAAAATTGTTTGCAAGCCTTTTATGTCTTTCAGTGTAATAACCGATTAGTTATGACACGTCGAACGCATTTGGATGATTTTTTTATGTGGTAGAAGTATCGGCTATCTGGAATGAGGGCATATCCAGCTGGAAGTATTCGAGAAAATTGGAATCCTCCAGAGTGTCATCTCGAGGCTTTGGCAACGATTCCAAGATGATGATGTGAATAGAATGTTACATCATAGGATATCCCCGAGTTACAATGCCAAATGAGGACAGTGGACAGTTATTGCCAAAAAAAACAAACAGATGGAGCACAGCATCAGACCTCTCTAGTCGGCTCTCTCCAGCCACTGTTATGGCAGTTTCAAAGCAGTCTGTGTACAAATGCTTAGGGCAGATTGTTCTATATGCTCGTAGGCCTGTCAAATATGTTCCTTTTACTGAAACTCAATGTCGCCTGAAGTTAGCCTGGAATAGAGAGCATGCATTGTGGACACTGCAACAGTGGGCTTGTATGATGTTTTTTGACGAGTCCAGGTTTAGCAAGAGAACATTATTGAACAACACTGCTAAAGTGTTGCAGGATTGAAAAACAATTGTGTCTGTATTTGCTTAGTGCGTTTGCATTTATGAAAATTTGAATCTCTATTATTCTATAAAAACGTAGAATTTTAGACCTTTATCTCCATCTCCAACATTTAAGTAAAATATCAATTCCGGGACAATTATTGTATGGATAGAAAGAGAAAGATGAGTAGTACAGTGAACAGATCATCTGAAGAAAATAAAAATAAATAATACTATAAATGAATTATATGATTATCAAAATTTGTTTGGTTTAAAAATATTTTTGTGAAAAACCTGTTATGAGACACAGCTACATAAAATATTAGCGAGCAAATTTTAGCGACCATTAATACTGGCGAACCGATTGGTCGCCAAAGGCGGCTAGTTTTTTAATATTTATGATTTTCTCATATATATAAATACGCACACACACACACTCACACTCACACTCACACTCACACTCACACTCACACACACACACACACACACACACACACACACACACACACACACACACACACACACACACACACACACACACACACACACACACACATGTGTAAACATTTTACTTATATGGTTTATTTACATTGGTTGTTTCAGAAACATAAGATATCTCTTTAAAGAATGAATAATATTAGTGTGTTTTCATATTTTAGGTCTTTTGTTTATTCCAGCAAATGCATTTTCTGTAATTTTTCCTCCCCATGTTATTTTAATCTGCATTGTTTTAGTTTGAACATTTATGTATTTTTACTTTTTCTTGTTAAGTTTTGTGAATTGTCCACAATTACTATTTTTTCTATTTCTATTGGTAATCAATATTTACTGTACCATTAAGCAGAGTATAAATATCATGTCTTCCATCATTAATTTCATCCTCATTTAAGTAAAATCAAAGCCTTATGGAAGGTGAGCAAATGTTTTCTGTACCTGAAAATGGAGAATATACAGGACTGATAAAAATGTACAGAATTCGTTTATTCCATTTTTTAAAAAGACATTTTAATGGGAATAATTTTTTTTATATAATAAAGAAAAATTTTGTGTTAAGAACTTTCTGCTTTTCTTAGTGTAATATAAATTGGCTAATCATTCTACATATGTGCAAGTTATTTTTTACTTTATCAAGTGAGCAAAAAGTTATTGCAATTTTGTGCCACTGAAGAATTTAATTTATTTTGATGCAATACTGCTTCATTGTTTAAAAGCGCCAACTAATATTACCATATTTTCTAATAGCTTTTTTATTAATTTTCTGTCATTCAATGATAACTTTTCTATCATCATTATGTGGGATTTTGAATCTTTATTTGGGTGTTAATAAACAAAATAAATTATGAAGATTACACTGAAAGAGAATAGGTTGTGACATTCTTAAGTACTTTATATATGCAAGTGATTTTGTACTATAACTGTCATGAATAAATCTGGATAATCAGTTCGGAGAACAGTCCATCTGGACGATTACGTATCATCGTGTATGTTTTAATGATGATTAGTATGTTTGCAAAAAAATATTTTTTTATAAGAATTATTTGAAACCTAATGATTGAAAATGCTCTTTATGTTTTTTTCTAAACTTTAAATTTTAATTCTTCATTGTTTTTTGTAAGAAAAAGTAGAACATTATTTTTAGTACATTGTTAAGAATTACTGTATAATACATAAGGAGAATATATTCTTCCTTCAAATAAGTTGATTGCTCCACTTATTAAAAAATGAAAATATTCTAAAAATTTTAGATATTTTCAAAAAAATGTATGGATTTTTTTTTAATGAAGCGTGGAAATAACTGGGAAAAGTCGGGAAATCAAACAGCAGAAATGCTGGCCACTCTGTATGAGGGATATGTCTATCACATTTTAAATATAAATAAACATTGCTAATGAAGTTATTACAATCAAATGATAGAAAATATTCAATTGAATTTTCAGCTGTGCTTCACTTTTTAAAAAAGTGTGAATTTTGAATATTAATATTCTGAATTGTTTTTAATTGGCTGTAAAATAATTTACCTATTATTATAATTCCAAAAACATTTATTGTTATTAAACAAATATTTTACAATTTAATTTTTTCCACTTCTCAGTAATTGTTTTTTTGAATTATGAAGTATTGTATGTTATTGCTAATATTTTCTTTAAATATTATTTTATGCTTATATCTATCTATCTATATATATTGTTAACTAAATTCTTTTTTGCATGGATGTTATGAATGGCATGTGATAGACATTACTGTTGATATTTGCTTTTACAATTTTTTTATTATATTCTTATTTAAAATTTCCCATACACTCCAACAAACTGTTTTATAATATAAAAATAATGTTCAACATAAGAAATTAATTTGTTTGATATCATATAGCTGCACATTTCACTTGCAATTTTTTCATTTTTTTTAAATGGAAGGATAGCATTTTTTAATATACATTTTGATATATGAAATCGATCACCACAAAATTTTGCAAATTTCAGTCATTCTATCTTTTTTAAATCTGTACCTCAAAAGCATTTTTTGTTTTACTCAATAAAGAAAAAAAAAAGATAATAAAGATAAGTTTTCCTTTTTTCTGTATGTTGGAAGCTAAGCATTCACCCAATATGCAGGGAAATTTTTTATTATAATTGTTGAGTTGAAGGTTAATGCTGCTTTGATATCATGGAATAACATTTCTTATTCAATGATTTGGTACGGGGATTTCATTTTGTATTTATAAATGTATTACCCCCTTTTTGTTAGTAAAATTATTGTTCAGTTCTGATTTGTGTATTGGTGAACAATGTAGGAAGTTCAAAACCCAATGGAAAGAAATGAATTATTTAAGTCTTACAGAAATTTATGCATTCTTCAAATATGCATGTTTTTGTATGATTGTGTAGCTAAAAGCTTTAGTATTTATTAACATTTATACAAGAAAATGGAAGTATTTTAAATAATTGAAGCTTATTTGAATTTCAATAACTGAAAATGGTGTTTTCTTCTGAACATTAAATTTTGGTTTGCATTGATTTTAGTTAAAAATATAAAATATTTTTCTCATATTATTATGAACATATTATGCAAATTAATTAATTAAATAAATAAAAATCTAAATTATTATCAGAATGTTAGATATATTCAAAATAAGTCAGAGAAATTTCTTTCATTTTCGTTTTAAAAAATCTGGAAAGTCTTGGGGGGGGGGTTCAAACAGCATGAAAGATCTCTGTGCCTACCTGAAAACAGAAATTAAAATAGTTGTTTTTTAAAACAAATATATGTGGCAAAATAAATAAATTTTATCACTATAGCTGCATATCTTAAATTGTCTGAATAATATATATTTTCTCAAAATAAGGTTTTTATTCTTTGCTAATTTTTATTAAAAATCATATATTATATTATATATATATATATATTGTTACAAGCGGGCGAGCGGCACGAAAACTCGCCAAGGTTGGCCACGTTTGGCGAGGAGCCTCGCGCCAGCTTGATTGGTTTGGCGAAAGGAATAATCTAGTAGCCGCTAGATTGTGCGCGATGTTTTGAGAATTTTCACGAGACTCAGGTGCACGCGCTTCTCGGCTATATAAGGACGAGTAGCCGGCGTGAGTGAGTTAGTTACATTCATTCTCAGCTTAGCTACCGTCATGAGCGGTAGCGATATGGAGGATGATGGAAGTAAGCGCTTTAGCGCGGTTTCTATTTCGACTAATGATGGTTCTACTATAGTTAATAAGCGCATATGCGCTGAGCTTTCAGATGACAACGCAGTCGATATGAATATCGACAACAGTGATGCTATTCCCAATCACATATGCCAAGATTGTAAACATAGAGATAGTTTACGTCAAGATATCACCTTCAAAAGAATTCTTTCAGACAGCTGCGCACACATGGTTATCACAGCCAAAGACTGCAACCTGACCAACCACCCGGAGTATGCCGTAATGTAGAATACGAGGAAGCAAGCCATTGAACAGATTGAAATTGCCCAGGGTGAGTTATCTAATATTCCTAAATGTCAGGACTCTAACTGCAATTACAATAAAAAATCTACCCAATCCCCTATTAATGCTTCACCCTTTACTTCTCCAAGTAGAAGGAAAATTGCGAAAAACAATAATCCCGTATCACCTAACAAGGCAATACCCACCCAAAACAAATTTCAGGCCTTAAATGATATACCTTCTAATGACACCCCTACTGTTGAAGTGAAAAATAGAATCCCACCTATCATGATTAAATATGTCCCCAACTATAATCAATTACTCGAAATTCTTGCTAAAATTTGCGGTAAAACGATTAATAAACTCAGCAAAGACTTTATTCGGGTTTATCCCGAAAACCACCAACAACATGAAGCCATTCAAAAAACCTGTCGTGAACAGGGGTTTGACTTTTACATTATAACACCAAAAAATTCAAGACCATTAAAAGCAGTAAT
>JAOUZG010013036.1:2054390-2137179 GCA_026289955.1 Argiope argentata
TATATATTTGATGTTTTTTATGTATATGTTATATATATTTATTCACACAATAAATTATATTTACTCAAACCTACTGGTAATTTATCAAAATTTAATTGTTAGTGATGTAATTAATCTTATTTGTTTGAATTTGTAGAAATAATAAAATACAGACAGAGGTTTTAAGTCAATAAAGTGGTTAAGATAAGCAAAGAAAAGTTAAGTGAATACATATTTTTCAGTTTAAAAGAGAGGCAGTGATTGCACTTGAAAGTATAACCAAACAGTAGAATAATATGCTGGGACATTGAATATTTGCTTCTACATTTAATTACACAACTCTACCAACTATCTAATAGTTGTTTGTTGTTGTTTTTTCTTAAATTTAAAATGCATCTATGTTGATAGTTTTTTAATTCAACCATACTGTCTTATAATAGACATACTAGTTATTTTGATTTTAGCAGAATGTTTTTTGATAGAATTGATATTGTAAAACTTATTTCTATCTTAAAAAAAGAATAAAAAGAGGATTTTTTTTATAATGGAAATTTTTCAAAAAACTACCCATAAGTCATTTTTTAAAAAAATTCCTTGTAATATTATTGAGAAAGAATGTTTTTTTTTTTAACTTTTTACTTTTATAGCTTGTTGGCTCCTGCTTCTTCCTAAATCTCCTGATCCCACGTGCTACAGAATATACAACCAATACAGTTATTTTGTAAGTATTTGTACTATATTGAATTTTGACAAAATCCACTAACTTCGATAAAAAATTATAAGTTCTTGTGAGCGATTTCCCAGTATTTTTTAAAATAGAAAAACATTTATATTAAGCTGACAATGGTTGCATCAAATTATTTTGAGTACCATGGTCAAATAATCTTATTTTGTGATGAGGACTCTCCTAGATCTATATGTGCATGCCTATTAAAGAAGTTAATCAGGATCAAACATCCTCATATTAATATAATATGGGATCTGCCATTTCAGGCATTATTACCATTATTTAACCATTAGAAACATTATATTTATTTCAAAACAGGATATTAATCTAAATAAACTAATCGGATAACTTTGTATTTATCTTTTAAAATGAATAAGTCATGAGTTGGATAAAACGTTAGTACATGCCAACAAGAAGAATTTTTAAGAACATACAGCAGTAAATATCAGTTACTAGTTTTGGAGAATATCTAGATTAGAACAAACCCATTTAGAGGATTAAAAATTGTTCTTTACTATATTGTAAGTTTTTCAGCAGTTATAAATGTTTCTCTCACTTATATGATTTATTAATTTTTTATTAAGGGGAGCAACCTTCAAACCATATGGTAAGACCATGCATATACAGAAACTGTGCAGTAGTTAGTATTTCTCCCATTGAAACAAGCACTTGCTATAGCCTGGGTTTTTAACACATGCATAATCTTCCTTCTGTACATTCATGACTTATCTGAATCTTATAACTGGCCGAGTGTAAATCCACTTTTACTTTAATTTCTCTTATTTACTCATTTTATTACTCTAAAGTCCAATAAATAATATTCTAAAACATTATTCCATTATTATTTTTGATTTCCTCTAAAAAAAAAAACAAAATGAAAAAAATGTTCATATAATTCTTAAATATCCTCCAATTTGTTTCAAGCTAAAAATATGCTGTATATATATTGAATTGGAATATTTTTTTGTTTTTATTTGCTATGCTGTGTAATATTTAATGTAAAAATATAGATGTAAATCAGTATGATAATTAGGAAAATGTGTTTTAAATTGGAAGTTTCATTTCAGTTCATGGCTGAGTGAAAAAGGAGGTCTGTTTTCAGTTAGAAGCATGGTAACTTGTAATTATTGTTTTGCCTCTGTACTACAACCTAAACTGCTCCTCAAACAGACATTATGTATTATTTAACAGACAATTTAAGTGCTTTATTGAGAAGTCAGGGCAACAGAAGAACCAGGAAAATATAAAAAATGCAAGGTATATAAAACTATTTTAAAAACAGGCAGGATTGTGAGAAATTTGTAAATTTCCATAAAAATTGGGAAAATACAGAGAATGACTTTTTTCCCCCCTCTTTTAAATCTAAAAAAAAAAAAAAAAAATGTTGATCCCTGAACATTTAAAGAATAAAAGATTGTGGCCATACCTCTAAAAGTTTAGACATGCAGTTACTTTTATTAATTAGTATAGATGTGCCAAATATAAATATATAATTTTTTTAAAACTTAGCAAAGAGGGAATTTTATGCAAAAATGACTGTGAAACTTTAGATCTTGGTACTTGTGGACTACACATAATTCATTGAGGATTTCAGTGTGATTATAAAGCTACAGAATGAAAAGCAGATGTTATTCTAAGAACAATGCATAGAGTTTTTAAAGATAGTCCAGATAGACATGCTCATTTCCTTTAAAGATGCCGATTCTTCCAAATTTTTACTGAAGTTTTGTTCTTTCCACAAAATAGAATATATCAAGGTTTTCAAAAGTAGAGAATTTTGGCAACTTTAAAAAAATGCATAGATAAATTTTTTTTTTAAAAAAAACTTTTTAATTATACTATATCATAGCTTTTTTAAAAAGTTTTTTTAAAAAACTTTTTTAAAAAAGCTATAATATAAATATTTATCAGAAAAAATTGATTCTAAAATTAACTTCTTTTAAATTGCTAATATTTTTCAGCCTTTCCTTGAAAAAAAGCAGACATGTGAATCAATGTTGAATTTCTTATATGAAAATCTTTATTTTTTAACAGTCAATGAAAAACATTTTCATCAGAAGCATTATCAAAGTTGGGGGAAAAAAACATTAGATACTAAATTTTGATAGAACTTGGTGATCTAAGACTAAGAAATATCATTAAGTAGCTTGGAATAATTATTCCAAGCTACTTAAAAACTGCACCCTATATAAATCCAAATTTTTCACTAGCACACGAGGGACGTTTACATATTTCCTCTTATCTTGCATATACATATAGAAAAAACACTATTTTTTTTTTTGGTGTGGATTTGCATAGCAACCCTGAAAGTAATTTTAGAAAACTTTTTTTGGAATGTTAAATAACAACGACAAAATATCTAGTAATTTGTTTTGTGAATTGGTTAAAGCTTTTTTTCAATTCATTTCATTATTATAAAAGTAAAATATTATCATATTTTCTATTTCCTTGATCAGATCCTTACCAGCTCCATTAGTTTTGTTTTTCTGGGTTGTAATTGGATATGCATCAAAAGAACGGCATTTATTGGAACGATTAGAAGACAAACTGATACCTCTTCGAGGTCCACCATGCTGTTGGTTTTGTTTGTGTTGTCCCAAATTACCATTTTCAAAGTGAGATTCTGTCTCTACATTTTCCAATATTTAAAATTTTATGAGTATGAATAAATGGCTTTTATTCTCCCCCCATCAATATGCTGAATTGTTAAAAGCTATTTTTTAATCCTGTATTAAAAGTTATTTCTTAGTTCTTTATTAAAATATTCTTGTTTAGAGAATACTATAAAATTGACATTTCTTTCATTATAAGAATTCTTTTGCTACATATAATATTCTAAATTAAATTATATTCTGTTAGTTCTGGTTACATTTTTAAAACTTGCAAAATACTTAATAGACACTGTGTAAAATTTTCAAGAACATTTATATTTAGACTGATATTCTCTTTCTTTTTTTCAGACAACGTTTCAAAGTAGTCAAAGCTTGTATATACCAGTTTTTTTTAACGCCAGTCATTTTATTTATTATTGCAACTATCTGTTCAAAATATGGGGTATTTAAAGAATTAAAAGTAAGTTATTATCATTATATAGTTACATATTTATAAAAATTATATTTTTTGAAATTTTTTTAATCATTTTTTTATTTAATTTAACAGGAAAGAGAAGAAAATATATATTTCACAATGAAACTTATTTCAATCTCTTTAACTTATGTTCTGTAAATTTTTATTACTTAACGAAATTTCTAGCCAATGTTTAAATACATGTTTAAGATAGTTCAGTGTTTTCAAAATGACTTGGTAAGATGAATTCATTATGTACTATTCATTAAAACAAAATACCCAGGTTTAGATTTTATACATAAGTATGCAAATAAATATTATACAGTTTATTTTTTTAATTAATCCTTATTTACTTTATTCTATGTAGTAATGATGGATTAATAAGCCTCCAAATATAACTTTTTGCCTCAAAATTGCATAAATTTATTTAAATTATATTTATTATGCCGATTTCAGAACTATCAATTTTTGTGTATATCGTAAGTGTTTTTCAATTATAAAATTGAACATTTTTACACGTTGCTTATACACACAATTAACAAAATTTTCATTATTTTAGTAGCTTATTATTCATTATAGTTTTCATTATTTTAAAGAACACGCTCACTCACTTTCTCTCTCTCATACACACACACTGAAAATGAATTAAATTAAAATTTGATAACTTTTCCCTTAAAAGAATGCTTTTGTTCTATCAATTTTAAAATTGGTTTTACATTTCTTTTCAGTCTCTATTCAATTCCAGTGTGCTTGATGTTGTTTTTCCATGTTATTACAATCATTGTCATTTTGATTAAATGTCTCTTCTTCAAGATTTTTCTCTTTGATGAAATGTCTCTTGATTAAGATAGGAATACAAAAAGTATTTCCTTAAGCTCACTTCACAACCTAGTTTTTTTCCATTATCATTATGCAATTAACATCCTAGATGGATTCTGGATCGATATATTTCCCCTTTTTTTTTCAAATGTTTGATCTTACATTAACAGTCTTATATATAGGTTGGAGGGAATATATATTTTTTGCTTTAATTGTAATGAGTTTGTGAAAATAGCAATTAAAAATGAAATGCAATTTGTGTGTTATTAGCCAATTTAAAATTCTAACTAAATTTATTAAAAAGCTCTGTATTTTGTGAAAATTAAGTGATAGATGGGGGGAAACAGATGTGACCAGTGTATAAAAGAACTTATTCTTTTGCACATTCTAGATCCATGTTGGCCTTTGTCATTAATTGATTACACTCATATCCATAAATTAATGATATTTCAGAATACATAGAAATATAACTAAAATGCATAGATCACTCGTAAAATGACTACACACAACTTCAAAAATCATTTGCAAATAGTAGGAAGCCACCAGGTGAAACCGATAGTGCATCACAATGATGGAGTGTAAGAAAGTAACTTATAAGGAATACAGGCAAAGAAGTAAAATAGTTCACAAGCATTTTATACGCCTTTCAGTGCAATAACTGTATAGTTATGACACAAAGGATGCATTTGGGTGATTGTTTATGTGGTAGAATGAGAAAGCATGCATTGTGGACACTTCAACAATGGGCTTGTGTGATGTTTTCTGATGAATCCAGGCTTAGCTTTAAGTAGAGCCCTTGCCAACTAGAGAAAGTCATTGAATGACTTTGTTATGGTGGTGAAGGACTGCTTGTTTAGAAAAGAATTATTCTGGATTCCAGAACTTACCTGCAAGTGAAATTGGCACTATAACAGCTCAAATATATTAGAATGTCATTCTGGAACAACATGTGCCAGAATGACATGTATGTTTCAGGCATGTTTCTTTGTTTGGGTGCAGAATGCATGTTTAAGAATGACAATGCCTATTCTCACTATTTAAACTTCGTAAACGAATGCCTTTGATTGAAGGATATCACCTGTATGGGCTGACCAGCATTCTCACCGGACTTGAATCCAGTAGAGCATATCTGGGACATGCTTGGCCGACAAGTTGCTCCTACATGTCTGTCCGAACTTCAAAGAGCATTTCTGGATGAGTTATGTAATATTCCTCTAGATTAGATTGATAATTTGATACTCAGCATACTTAGGCATTGTAGGGACTGTATTGCATCATTTAGAAGACATTCTATGTATTAATCATAATACCAACCATGTAATATTGGTTTTTGTAAATAAAGTTTTTTTTTGTTATTTGCTCTAGGAAGAAAAAAATCGTAATTTTTATTAATGATATCATACATATAGCATCTTTTTTGCTTTTTACCTTTTGTTTAATAAATAGGCTTTTCAAATGAGTTATATTTGTTTTGCTTTTGACTCTTTCTTTTCCTGAACTTACATTATCCTTAATTTATGTACATGAGTAATTTATGGAAATGTCTTATTTAACCATAAAGTAAAGCTACTGCACTAAAACTGCATGTTGCTTTATCAGTTTGACTAAAATATTACATTTAATATTATTTTAATTGGGAGAGGAAGAAATATATAAAAAAGCAATGTATGCGATCAGTTATTGAAATTCATTCAGTAGATTGTCATTTTGAAATAAAAAAATATATTGGTATGATCTATTCTAAGTTTAAATAGCAATTATAAAATAATGCAAATATATGGCAAAATATGGAAAACACAAAAAGTTTGTTTGCAGGGAATTTTATTGATAGGTACTACTTACATTTATAATGTAGCTTGTGCTATGGAGTCTTTATTGTGATATGTAAAATCGTTTCATAGTTTATCTTTTTCTGTTTGTGATCATCATTTTTGATAAGGAAATTCATCAATTAGTTGAATCTAATTGTTGACTTAAGTGCTGGATCAATTTTTTTTCCTTACCAAATTAAAGAATGAGCCTAAATGGGTTGAAAATATGTGATTATTTATTGCAAAATTTATGTCTGTCCAACTATATTTCTGAATCTAGTTTCCAATTAAAATGTGTGAAATTAATTTTGCTTTGTATTTTTTAAAAAAAAAATATTCTCAAATTTAAAGAAACCTTTTAAAAATGTATTCTTATTGAATAGTAAACTATTCAAATTGATTCTGTTATGTAATTTGCTGTTCAAAATTAGAGAATTATTGCTTTGTTATGAAAAGTTTGCTCTCTAGAAATTCCCTGCCTTGAAGAAGGAAGTAGTTTTGCATTTCATGAAATAAAAAATCATACCTAAATTATTTTAAATAAAATTCTCTTTTTCATATTTATAATAGTCTTTATTTTTCAAATATTTAAAAAACAAACAAACAAGTAAAAGTGTTACAATATCAAAAAAAAAAAAAAAAAAAAAAAAAAAACCATTTTAAAATTTAAGTTGAATGAAGAAACGTTAACTTTTAAGCTGAAACATTTATACATTTTTGAAGGCAACAACATATTTTTTAAATCATTCTGCTACTACATTATATTGAAAATTCTGAAATAATGTAGATTATTTTTTTCTTGTACTCTTTTTTTTGTTGTTGTTTGCAATAACTATCAAAAAATTAATAATAATTTTCCTTGTGTTATTGTTTAAGTCTTGTGTAAATACCTTTCTTCCTTGTATTTTAACAAATTATTGAGGAGATTAAACATTGCAATTTAATTTACAAAAAACTTTCCAAAAATGCTATTTATAAATATCATTTATTTCCAGTTATTGTGACCAATAATTTAAATTTTTTTTATTGTTTATCCAAAAACAGCTAACCTTTAGACATTTATGATTTTTTTTTTTTTTTTTTTTTTTTTTGCAATTACAGAAACAAAACTTTTTTTTAGTTTGCAAAAATATAATTTACCCTTTCTTAGATCTTATTTCTTATGACTGAAAATTTGCTACTTCAAAATAGTTACAGGGTTTATTTAATTTATATTTTATTTATTAAATCTAAGTATTTTGTAGGCTCAATGTTAAATCTATTTGACAGTTTGTGCCAGATAATGCTGCTCCATATCTTGTGGGTCTGAACTTTGCCTCGTTTTTCATTGGAGTATATGGACTTGTTATTTTCATGAAGACCACTTCGAAACTCCTCCATGGGTTTCACATCCATGGTAAATTCCTCTCCTTGCAACTGCAGTTTATTTTGGTACGCTTCCACTTCTTTACATTCGATACACTTGGAAGACTTGGATTCTTTCCTTGCCACCCACCCGTATCCTCATTGATGACAGCTCTTTGTAAGTTTCTTTCTTATTTTTACTAGTATACAGAAGATGCTACAGTGTATCTAGGCTTATTTAAAATTGGCAAGGCCACATTAAATTGCAGTTTATCTAAAAATAAAAATTCTTTTTGAGCTTTAAAAAGGACGGTAATTACTTTTTAAAAAATATGTTAACAATTTTGATACACTATCTGGCTAAAAGTATCTGTACCCTCAGTGGTATGGGCTTGGAACATACTGAGGCACATATTAATATGATGTTGATATCCCTTATGCATCAATGACTCCCTGCACACGCCTGGGAAAACTTTCTACCAGCTTTTGATAGGTGGCTATAGGAATTGACTTTCAGGTATCCATCAGAGCTGAAATGAGTGCTTGCAGTGATGATGAACGATTAGTCTGACAAGGAAATTTGCACTATAATTTGGCTTAAAGGTGTTCTATGGGATTTAGTTTGGGGCTTTTTATCACAGATGGGGATCATCAAACCACATCTGTGCAAACTTCAATGTGGGAATGAAGCAGTTGTCCTGCTGGAACAGACATGAGCTTTCCCCAAAATATTGACATAAAATTGGGGTGTAGCATTGTCAAGAATGTCTACATATATCTCAGAGTTCATGTTTCCAACCACAGGAACTAATGAATGCAGGTAAACAACAAGACCCCCTCCCACATCATTATGCTTCTGCCATTAAACTTAACAGTTGGCTCAATGCAGTTGCTAAAGGAAACATTCGTCAGGCACCTGCCAGACTCAGATGTCTCCATTTGGCTTCCAGACTGTAAAACGAGATTCATTACTCCAAAGAACAGTTTTCCACATGTTCACAGTCCAATGACACTAAACTCTATATCAGTGCAATTGTTGCAAATGATGCTTCACATTCTGTGGAGTGATGTTTGGCCTATGCATGGCTGCACGACCATGGATCGCAAGTTTTTTTAACTCTCAATAACAGTCCTGCTGCCAACACTAATGCTTGATGAACTACAGCCATAATCAAACTCACTAAGCTCATTTGACTTACCTATTGCCTCACAAACATATCAAGACAATCTTATATGCTTTTATAGCTTTCAATTCTGCATCAATTCCACCTACCAAAAACACTCTTTTAAAGGGTGTCCAGATATTTTTGGCTAGATAATGTATATAATGTGTTAGAAATAATTAAATAACTTAGTTATAACTAATAAAATGATAATAACTATGATTTTTAAAAAAAGAAATCATGACTTTATAAATAATTTTAACAAATAAGTAATTGCAATAAACAGCTCACTACAATTTGATAACAAAATTTTTGTTATAAACATTTATATTTAACAATTATAAATGTAAAAAAAATAAGTGAGAATTTTTTAAATACTTTTTTTTATTGAAGAACATTGTCAGAAAAAGTCAAAAACACGAAATGAGCACAAGCATATGAGTATGCAAATAAGAATATTTTTGAAACAGATATTTTTGTCAGTATTCTTATTTTTGTTATAAACATTAGTTTTGGCCTCAAATGTACTAATATAAATCAGAATTTTAATCAGTATTGGAACCTTATGTTAATAGGGAATCAAGGGATTTAGAAAACAAATTCAAATTTTCAAGTTAACCAAGTTGTGTTGTATTTGTAAATTTTGTTTTCTTGGTTTCTACCAATTAGAATCTGAATGTGATAATTTGTAACAAAATTAAAGTCATAAAAGTTTCCCACAACTTTCTTTTACAAACTTCAGTACTAAATACTGGAAGAAAGAAATCTTAACTTAAAAAAATTCATACAAATTTGCTAAATAAATATTTTAAATTGAATTTTGAATTGTTGATTATAATTATTTTGCTCAATTTTGAGATTGAATAATTTTTTTTGTGTTTGTATGTGTAAAAGAAGCTTTTAAATGTAAAGATTTTACCAAATCCTCCGAACCATCAAGTATAAGATACTTTAAATTTTGTAACTTTCTTGGATTTATGGTATGACTGTGTATCACAATCCTTTGTGAAAATGAAGATTGCTCAAAAATATCTCAAACCACTTTCTTGCTTATACTTCAGTGTAAAATGAATTGTAAAATTACAAAGGGCTATAATTTCTGCAATGATAACTACAAAAAGAAAAAGAACCACTAATTTAAAATTTTGTTTGTGTATGCGATTATTGTTCAATAGTTGTTTTTGGTGATCAGCAGGTTCACCAAAATTAATGCTCACTAAAAGGCTCAATTAATTTTTTTTAATGTAAGTTGGTCTCATAATAGATTTTCTGCAAAATATTTTTAGGATTCAAATTACAATAGTCATATCATTCACCTATGCTATTATGTAGGCCTTAAGCATCTTCTGATCTTTGAACTCTGCATCTCTCTCTAATTTTCTATCAGTGTCTGCAAAATTCAGTTTTAAATTAAAGTGGAAATAATCAAACTGCAATGAAAAAAGACCTTTTTATTCAATCCAAGCCTGTCCTTAAATAAAATGCTCTCAACAATATATATATATATATATATATATATATATATATATATATATTTGGTTTTTAAATATACTTAAAAAAATTATGAACTTAAATGTTAGACATCTTTTTGGTCTCATTGATTCATATTCTGTAAAATATTCTTTAAATTTCAGCTTCTAAATAAATAAACGTTTCTGTCTTCTGCAATCAAATCTGACCGATTTATTCAATTCTGAATATTTCAAGATTAGAATAATCAACTTTTTCATAATCTAGGATAATTACTCTTGAGAAACCCTTATTAGCTTCTTTGAGATGGTCGATAAAATGACTTAAAATTATCAGTTTTTATCGAATTGAAATCTTCATAAATCAATCAGCTTTTTAATGATTGATTAATTGATTGGAGCACCATTTTTTTAAATTTAAGAATATTGCGTCAAGAATACATAGTGAAATGCCTCAGGAATATTTAGTTAAATATGATTCTCAGGGTAGATAATACATGTAAAAATTTAGAAGTTGTAATTTATCAGCTTTTTTCATTTCAGTTTACTAAGAATATATTGGGTTGACAACTAAGTCATTGCTGATTTCAAATAAGTAGGAAAATTCAGAAGTTTTGTTAAAAAATATAACTTTATTCAATCAGATATTGCCCGTTCTTGTCGATGATCTTTTTCCATCATTCTGGTAGTGCCAAAATTCCTCGTTCGTAAAATGTCTGGTCTGTGCTATTAAAAATCTAAATTAAAAGGTGATCTGACATCATCCGTTTTATTAAAAATTTTACCATTTAAATAGTTTATCAAGGAAAGAAGCAAATGGTAATCCGAAGGCGCAAGATCAGGGCTATATGGTGGGTGTGACAAAACACCCCAACCCAGTTCCAATATTTTTTGCCGAGTCTCCAAAGATGTGTGGTGCCTTCCGTTATCATGATGGAAAACAACACCCTTCCTATTTGACAATACCGGCCGCTTTTCTTCAATTGCATCATTCAGTTTGTCGAGTTGTTCAACATACACATTTGAATCGATCGTTTGGTTCTGTGGCATGAGTTCAAAATAACAAAATTCCTTTGTTATCCCACCTGACTGACAGCATAATCTTTTTTTGGTGAATCTCTGCTTTTAATGTTGTTTGGGCTGGTTGATCTTGCTTCACCCACGATCTCTTGCGAGTAACATTTTTATAAACTATCCAATTTTCGTCGGCAGTAACTTTTTTCAGAAATGGACCATTTTCATTGCATTTCAGAAGCGAATAACTGACGCTAGTCTGTTGTGCCAAATGAATTTCCTTTATCTGGTGAGGGATCCATAAATCAAGTTTCTTGACACAACCAAGGGTTTTTAATTTTTTTTTCAATGCATGTATGTGATACATTGAGCTTCTCTGCAATGTCTCGTGTTGTGCTGTGACGATAATGGCCCTGATATGGGTTTCATCCACTTCGACTGGGCTGCCAGATCGTTGTGCATTTTTCAGTGAAAAATCACCAGAACGAAATCTTTCAAACCAATTTCAACACTGCCTTTCTTTTAAGGCTTCATCTCCATATACGGCACATAACTTCTTTTGTGCTTGCGATGCGTTCTTGCCTTTTCGGAAGTAATACAATAAAATGTGTTGGAAGTGCACGCCCTGTTCATCCATTTCTAAATTGGGATAAAAACAAAACTAAAGAACAAATCGATATAATTTTTTTACTAATCAATTGTAGAAGTCTTCACAGTAAGAAAAAAAATGTAAGTTAGATGCTCTGACCGCGTTAAAAAAAACAAAAAGTGTTGAGTGAATCTATCGACAAAAGCGGCAATCACTTAGTTGCCAATCCAATAATTATATATTTCACTTAGACTGTTTGTTAAGAATTGTGTGTCTATTACAAATACTTTGCAAATTAATTGTTGAGCTTCAATTATAGAAGCTGTCTAGTAGATATTAATCCAAATATGCCTTAAATAAAACGGTTTGATTGAATTAGTAATATACATATTGTAAAATATTGTTATATTTTTATTGTAGCGGGCTCGGATTGAGTGGACTTTACTTGAGGACAGCACAAACAAATTTATTTACAGCTATTTACAGGTATTTACAGGATGACTCGATAAAGTAAAGCTTTAGATGAAAACACAATCCAGCAGTCAAGTCACTTATAGCTTAAATGCAAGCCTTATGCACAATAAAAACAGACTGCAAATCAGCTATCGTATAACACTGTAAACAGTAAGTCACAGCGAGCTCAATTATACAACATTAACAGCAAACGTAAACACAACTCACTAATAACAAGCGAGACAATTAATCTGCTAGTCCAGCGAGACGCTACCCTTCCGAGAGTAAACTCAATTAACTAACTAACTGCCAGGTTACGGCAACCCTCCCGTATATAGCCGACTGAGCGCGGGCCCAAAAGCACGCGAAGCAACGCGCCGCTTCATGAAGGATCCAGCGGCTACCATATTATTCCTCGACTAGCGCGCAGCTCCTTGTGAAGGATCGTCAACGTTTTATCCTTCGGTGCCCGTTTCGCCCGCTTGTAACAATATCATAGAAAACGTTTCCTTGCATTTACTTTTCAAAAATATCATGTTTCGTATTAGTTTCTTTTCATGCAGACACATTCTGAAAATAACATTTTTATACTTTTCATTTGAAATGATAGTTGATTTATTTTTTTATCGTGTAAGAACGTGATATTTTTTTGGTTAGGAGGTTTTGATGTCTCCAAAATATACGAACAAAAAATATGTTTACCTTCTTTTATCAGTATTGCATTATTAATCATTACAATGCTTCTTTGAAAGCTAATGCATTTTTAAAAGGATGACCGGCATTTACCAGTTTAGCTTTATTATTACATCTTCTTCTGTGAAAGCGGATGCGTTTTTATTTCAAGTGATTCATTAAAATTCGAAGATTCATTACATTTCACGAAGGCGAATTCTTTGATTTGAACAATGTATTTTTTTTTCTTATAAGCAAAAGTAACAATTAAAAATCATGCCTTATTGTTTTAAAACTTAAAAAGAAGACAAAGGCAAAAATGTTTTACTTCAACAGAAATAATTAAGAGTCTATTATACTTTCCTTCAACTTATTATCAATTGCGTTTTGTTCATTGTTTCTATGAAATGACGTCATCTTCCAAGGTTGTTTACGATTTCTTACTTTGTAAATAATTAATCTCGCTGTCCGAAAATTATCGTTTTTTAAAAAAATTCTTTTTTAGTTTTAACAATCGCACTTTTCTTCTTTATTCCTTAATGGCATCATAAGCCCTTTTTTACTTATTGTATTTTTAAAAAAACTAAATAGGAGATAAGAGCTGTTGTCGCTATAAATCCCAATACTTTACTTCTTTCAAGTATCAACTGTAAATATTAGAATATAATTTTATATGAAACTTTCATTTTTAATTTTCTAGCAAGCAAAAGAAAGTTTTGATGTTCAGAAAATTGTAATATGGAGGGGAAAAAATCCCACTGCTTCACTAAAAATTACAGATTGAACAATAATATAGTCATATTATCATATCAAATCAATATAAAATGTATTTTTGAAAAAAGATTGCAATTGATTTCAAAGATTTCAATTTCATGCAAAGGTTTTGGAGCTCTAACAATTTAGAGATAAAAAAAAATTGTTTTCTTAATTATTGAGAGCATGCAAAATCTGATAGTTACATGATTGTTTCAAACCGGCTAAAACTACTTAATGATTTAAATTAATTCAGATGAGCAATGACTTAAAAAATAATGATGCTCTCACACGATAACTTAAAATTTGCAATAGTATATTTCAATTTTGTTAATCTATAATTTTTTTTTATTATTTTATCATTTTGTATTAAATTCAACACATTTAAGATTCCAAAAATTATTTACTTTTTTAATTTGAGCTCTTGCCAATATGATGGTTACACATTAATTAAAGCTAATTTCTTACTCATTGAAGCACTACATGCTGGCACAAATGAAATTATATTTTTATTTTGTATTTTTATTTGTTTTTATTGTTTAGTTGAATTAGTAATTTTGATATTGCAAACAATCATAAAAAAATTACATTTATTGTTTTAAAAAATATCGCATTTCTTATTTATTTTATTTCATATAATCACATCCTCAAAATTACATTTTTCTAGGTTTTATTTGCTGTAGTAATTAACTTATATATATATATATATATATATATATATATATATATATATATATAATTAATCAAAAGGCATTGTCTCCTACTGATATACAGCATTATGGGTAGTAAACGCCGTGAACTGCTTACTTTCCTCGTCCATTTTTATTTGCCAATAGTCCTTTAAAAGATCTAAACTAGTTAGCCAATGGCCTGATCCAGCAATAAATATTAGCTCTTGCATATCTTTCATGGGAAAAACCGACCACTTTAGTGACTGCATTTAAAGCTCTAAAATCTATACATAATCTTACTAAAGAAGAATTTTTAGCTACACAAACAATTGGATGTGAGATTTCAGATTCCAATGGTTCTATCAAACCTAATTCTAGTAATTCTTGAACTTGATGTTCAACTTCCTTTCTGTATGCATGAGGACACTATAACAATGAGATTTTTTTCCGCTCTGCATTTGGCAATAATTCAATTTTATTGGTGCTAACAGCAGCTGGCTGCACAGGTTTAGAAAAAAAATGCATTTAAACTTTAAGATTAAGTTTGTAAGTGTTTTTAATTGAAAATTATCTAGATGTTAGATTCTTTGATAGAGGTTGGTAAAGTTTTAATGTGCCCAATATTTCTTCTTCTTCAAAAGTGACATTTGCAGCTTTAGAGCTAGCTATGTAATTCTTTAACTTATTTTGATGAATGTTCTTGGTAGAACAATTCGGCAATTCAACTAAAAATGAATGGGGATTACGTTTCTCAATGATGGCTGCAGGACCTTGCTATTTGGCAAATAATTTGTTAGTTGAATCGGATATTAAAACTATCACCTGATCTCCAACTTTGAATACCCTGTTAGACGATCTTAAATTGTGATCATATGCTTCTTTTTTCTGTTGTACTGCAGAAACAAGCTTAGTTTCTTCTGCAGCCTTCTCAAGTTTCGATTTCAGATTTTCCAGCTATTTGGAAACGGAAGTACTATTTAGTTATACATTATTATGTTTCCCAGTCCAAGTAGATTTTAGGATTGAGAAAGGACTCTGGCTGCCTACCATACAGTGATTGAAATGGAGACACACCTGTGGTTGAATGCGGTATTTCCCTGTATGCCCATAGCACATAAGGAATTTGTAAGTGCCATCCTCTACCTTCATCCCTAACTGCATTAAGTAGCATGTTTTTCAAGGTTCTTTTAAACCTTACCACCAACCCATTTGATTGTTGATATCCTGTTGTAGAGAATCTTGGACTGCTCCCTATACGTTTTTCGAACTCTTTTTTCAGTTCGGCTATGAAATTCGTCCCGTTATCGGACGCGATAACATTCGGAATGCCTGTCTTTGAAAATATACTTAAGAAGGCTTCACATGTTGCTTTTGTACTAAGACTAGTCAGAGGTATGGCTTCACCCCATCTAGTATTTTGATCAACCAAGCACAATATGTATTTATGCCCTATTGCACTTGGAGAATCAATCGGGCCTATTAAGTCTATATTCACTACCTGAAATGGTAATTCAGGCCTAACGACAGACGTAATTGGCGTTCTGACTCTAGTTTTAACAGTTTGAGTGAGTTGATACTCTTTACAAGAGTTGCAAAATTTCTTGACATCAGTTCTCATACCTTCCTTGAAAAATGAGTTGTTAATCTGTTCTAGAGTTTTTTTTATGACCCATATGACAACTAAACATTGAGGTAAGAGCTAATTTCAGTACCTCATTTCGTCTACACTTTGGAATTACCAGTTGCCCAATACTCTCCCCGAGTATTTTGTCTCAGTGAAATAGATAATCATCTACTTCATTGTAGTTACCTTTACCTTCTTTAGCATGCTTCCAAGCCATAGTAAATTCGGTACACTACTTCTGTTCAGAGCAAAAAGTATCACCTGGCATGCTTCCCTTATCTATCTCAGTGATTATTTTCTCGTCCTTAGTGTCAACATTTCCCACTTCATTTCCACATGAAGTAATTTCCCTTTGAGCTTTCTCAAAGATAATGTTATTCTGTGCTTTCTCCTGCAGATTTTCAGATAAAAACCCAGTTCCATCAAAATTTACTGAGTCATCCCTCAGTTCCTGAGAGTTCAAAGCCAGTGAATTTCTTTCACACCAGGTCCCTACCAACATTTTTAGAACATTCAGTGGAAGTTGGACATCCTCTATCAAAACATCTACTAAAGCGCATGAAACTTGCTGATGCACCACATTAACCTGGTCAACAGTAGCAAAACAGAACGTACACTAAAGGACATTTAACCACTGGACCAAAAATGCCCTTCAATTGTATTGTAGAAGCATCTTCAACTAAAATTTCAGGAACTAAATCCCTTCTGACAACTGTTATTTCCATACCACAATCTACTAATGCTTCAGCTAGTTTCCCAGCGACACTGATAGATGCCTTTTCCAGTTTACTAAGTGTGTCTTTAATAGCCTGTCTAGGAATAACTTTACTGAGTAAATCTACCGTAGCAGCTACCGTTTCCCCATTTGATTCTGATTCTGCCCTCACAGACGAAACATTGTTCTCTTTAATCTTTTTATAGTCTAATCCTTTAATTGTCGGACATTTTCGACTAAAGTGTTTATCGGAACCACAAGTTTAACAAGTTACCTTTCTAACTTCTGTAAATTTTGATTTTTCAAAATGTTTCTTACTGTAACTATTACTATTATCGGTCTTTTTCTCATTGAGCTGTGGTTTTCCCCAACTGCCATGAAAATATTTTTTAATCATTCCATTTTGCTCTAACTGGCCCATCATAGGATTTACCCTTGGATGTATAGAATACATCCCAATGCTTACTTAATTCCTTTGGTTTATACCAATTTTCTCAATGACGCACATCTATATGGGGTACCGTTTCAGAATCCAATGTTTGGAATATTTTGTCTACGACAATGAGTTGATTTACCATTTCAAAATCATTTTCACCCCTTAATTTACAATAATACACCCACTTTGATGTTAACCAAGCAACAAATTGAGAAAATGTTTAATCTTGACTATGTTTTTCATTGGGAAAATTTTCTAAACACAATTTGGGGGAAGGTTCATACTCCTGTAAAACTATCTTCTTCAAAGATTCATAATTATTTAATTCACCTTCTATTTTAACCAACAAATTAGATACTTTATCCCCTTATAAATAAAGAAGCATTTTTGGTTTAAATTCATCACTGACATTTTCATTTACAAGTGCCTTTTTTAAACTCGAAAAGAAATAGTCCCAACCATTTGACTTAGTTGGAACTTTAACTGTTAAACGCTTAACTATCGTAACTATTTCATCCAATGATTTTACACATGTGTGTGTGTATATATATATATATATATATATAATGTATAAACCTTTGATAATAGCATGGAAAATTAAATATAAATATGCTGGTGCATCCAAAGTTATCACTTGATAACATCTGCAACTAGCTATAAATATGTCAATAAAAGGTCTCCTTAAAAATGCATATGAGCAATTTATCACCAAATGAAAAGAAAAGGGGGGGAATCATCAGTGCCATCTCAAGACAGATTGAATCCAGATGTTGTCTGACTTTACTTATAAAAAGCTTTTGGTACACCAAGATTAATTAAAATTTAATTTTAGTTCTGAAATAGCAAATTTTAATTTTAGCATTAACAAATCCATGCAATAGAAATAAAAAAAAATATATTTTAAAACAGATGTAAACAGAACATAAACAGTTTAGAGTATTTCAATAGAAAATTTTCTTCTTTAAACACCAAAAGTATCTAATTTTTTGTATTGAAGGCTTGAGAGTATTTTACTTCTTAACCATTTGGAACATGAATTGTAGAAAAGTTGTCAGTATGTACTGTTTGTTATTGGATGTAGCAAAATTATTTCACTTAATTTAACTGCATGTAACCATTCACATAGTATACCCAGCGTGCATTAGAAGGTAATGAACCATCATTCCAATTACCCTCAGGAAGCATGGACATAATAACTTTCGATTCCAGATAGTGATATCCTTGAGGGCTTTATCTCTTTCACTGGAGCTAGGCTATCATCGTAATCACCAATAAATCTTGAAGAAATAGGCTCTGAAGGTGAAAGAATTCCATTCTGGTGACCACTGGTTACGGTTATCACTCTGCTGTGGCCACCACTCACTTATTTCATGATTTGTCTCTGCTCACATCCCATATCACTTCTACCAATTGTAATAAATCTCTTTTTGCGAGGGATTTCTTTAATGTGGGTGGTAGAGACAGTGATCACATTCAGTTTTAGTCCCAAATTTTTATTTACATGCAGATACGGTACACAGCTCACACATAAAGCAAAAATATGAAAAGCACTCAAAACTATCCCGTCATCTTTTGACTTTGTCAGTCTTAGACTCAAACTGACCTCTCATCTTTGCTTCGTCAATCCTAAATTAACTGGTCTTCACCCTCAGACTCACCTCCCATATCTTCTCACTCAACTCTTCTCTCTGCTTTCGGCAAGAAGGATTACTATATGAGATGTGAAGGGTTGCCAAAGTTGAACAGTATTTATATTTTAATATATAATAAGAAGAAATTTCATAACCTTGTCTATTTAACAAAAATGTCTAATGGAGTCCACCATCCCTGGAAGAAACAAAAAAAAAAGCATTTCATAAGCTTTATGTATCTAAATACATTTATGATTGTTATATAGATGAATAGCTTTCAGCATAGCTCACAGAATGTGAGATATGGCATAGATATATTTCATGTGACAAAGAGAAATCACATAGAGCCATTATGCAAATGCAGACAAAACTTTTTTCTTGGGTTAAATTATTTTCTGTTGGATCAACCCCCCTCCCCAACTTTTATTACAACCATTATACTTTACAGCCATTTATTATCATTGCAATTTTTTTTTAGTCTCCTTCCAATTATCAGAAAAATGGTTTAATCTTTTCTTTTTTTTTTAACTTTTTGAAAATACCTTACTTTTATGTATGTTTTTTACTTTTAAGTGAATATTATCCCTCGACTGTATACTTTATACTAGAATAACTCCAGATAAAAATAAAAGACTTTGCACCTAATTAATTAATCCTACTCTTTTTTAATTACCATGGAAATAATTTCATTGATTTACTCATTACTAGCAGTACCAGCATCTTTGTTCATATGATAAATGTTGGTAAAATTCAAAAATTGAAAAATCGTGTGACACAGTTTGCCAGTCTTAACCACTAAACCTATTTCTAAACTTTTAATTTCATATGAAAACTCATGATCTCTAGATGTTTCATTGAGGTCTCTTGTCCCTCAGTACTTGCCATTTTTCAACAAAATTGGAAAAACTTGTTCGTCATGTTAAATTTTCACTGTAGAAAAAATGAATTGAATTCTCTCAATCATTATACCAATTCAAAAATTCATTCTTTCATATGAATGCTCAGGACTCATGGCAGATAAGTTATTAATGTTTTATTGACTTTTTCGTTAGAAATATGAGTTTCTTCAAACATACCTTTTGCAACCCTAAATTTTGCAATAGTAATTTTATGCATCCTAGTCAAAAATTCACTTGATATTTAAAACAAATGGATTATTGTCTCAAGCTTTCCACCAATTCAAACATGAAAATGATCAAAACATTGGAAATAAATTGTTGCCAAATAATAATTATCAAATTTGGAAAGATTGTGTTTCCATATAAATGTGTTTCCCCCCCTCTTTTTAATAATTTTTCATGATTTAAGATGACCTAATATGGCAAATGACAATTCATTCTTATGGGATATGTTTACTTTCTACATTGATTGGATCAATGTGTGTTTGTGTGGGGGGGGGAATAATTCAACTCATAGGAAAAGTTTATATAATTAGCATTCTAAAAATGTTCAAAGAAGCTTAAAATCATTTCTTCAGTCATATACAGTTTGAAAAAAAGTGCAGATAATATTTTGTTATTAAAATACCTGGTTTAAGATTTCCTGTAGCCTGTACGGAATATAATAAATTCATCTACTTTGTAATGAAAAAAAAAAATAAAAAATGTTGATTAGGTAATGATTAAAACATTTTATACATAATTTGCCAAACTAATGTTTTGATTTTCTTATAATTTTAAATTGAGTTTTTATTGTATTATTCATTTTTCAATTTTCAGGTTGGGGGAAAAAAGTTTCTTTTTAAAGTGAGGGATCAAGTAAAAAAAAAGGGATTTAAAAGTTTTGTTTTGTCGTACTTGATTGATTGATTGGCTTATTTAATGCATATCAATGCTTTTCCCATTTTAGAATTTCATATACATTATGTAAATTCTATTTATAGGTTATTCTAATTAAACATTTGATAATGTTTTCTTAATAATGTTTGTTTTTGAAGCATGCTTTAATTTTAATGAATTTCTTGTATGCTTCAAAAAAAATAATGTATTTGGTTTTAAATTATTGAAAACTAAAATAATTTTTTTTGGATTAATAACTTTTATACATTTTTAATTTGAAACATTAAAATGTAAACGGTTTCATTTAATTATTTTCAGTTAACGGTTCATTATTAGTTAAACAATTTCATTTAATTCCAAAATAAAAATTTCTTTTGTATTTCAATAAATTTGTCACAAAATTTTATAATTCTGATTTTCTGGTTCATTTAAAACAATTATGTGGTGGTGTAAAAATAGAGCATTTTTATTCACATAATAAATTATTTTTTGTTTAATTTATTATTGTCATTATACGTTCATCCCATTCTGTCATTCTCACACATAAAAGAGGCCTTTATTTCAATTTCTAATATTGAACTTTTCTTCAATATTAGATTCCCTCTGTTTGCCCTTTGAAATCCCATTTTCAGTTTATAAGAATAGATTTCCACCCATTTTGTTTTAAATATGATTTATGAGAAAAAAAAAGGATATTCATGCTTAATTTCATAGTTTTTTTTAAAATGTTTCTCTCAGAATTGATTTTTGTTTTTAAAAAATGGAATTGTCTTAAGAAAATGCAGTTCTTTTTCATTGTTAGATTTGTTGATATAGGCTATAATTCTTTTTCTCTACACAGGCTGTTTTCTCTCTGGTTTTTTTTCCTCTTCTTTTTTTATTTTTTGTAAAAAGTTATACAAACAACTAAAAAAATTTTTTTTCTCCTTCCTATTTTGTTATATAATAGACATAAATGTGGCTTTCTGTTGAACTGATTTTTGCTTAAGATGTATCATGTAAAATAATTTCTGTATTATTTTGCAGACATAAGAAGTGCCTTGCTTTTGGGAGAAGGCTTCATTTTGTCTGTCGTTGGAAGATTCTTTTTTCTTCATGCTCCTCCCCCTCACTTTGTGAGTGTAGTGGATACAACCCATTCGATCAATCAGAATGCATAAATGAAACAAAATGTGTACAGATTTAATTTATTTTGCTATGAAAGAGGTGAAGAATCTATTTAGTATATTTACATAATTTAAAATCTGTCCTTGCCAATTTTTTTCCTTATTAATGAATATGGATATTAAATATCCATTTTATTTTCTGGGCAAATATTGAAACCGAAATGTATTTGTTATAAATATTTTAAATAATTTCATGCTCAAATCAGTGATTTGAAAAGTTAGTGATGCAAAATTAGAATAGCTTTGACAGTTGTCAAGGACCTTTACTTATTATGATCTAGAATATGGATTTCATTATTAATATATGAATTATTATTTGAATTATGTGATTATTAGTATTATTTTATGGATATTTTTTATACTTTCTATGATTGCTTTTATCAATTTTAATGCATTTTTTTATTTTTAAAAACTGCATTTTATTTTATGCATCATATTTAAATTTATTATTTATTAGGTATGTGTTTTTGATTTTAATATATGAGAAAAATATCATATACATAATCCCATTACCAATTATTCAGTATTGGCATCCTTTTTAAGCATTCCTAATCCCATTATTTAACTGTGATAAAGAGAGATGTCAATTTTGTTTAAAAAGTTCATAATATTTGTATTGCTTTGAAATATAATAATTTAATTCATATTTAGCCTTTATACTTTTGTTATTATAGTTTGAAAATACTGTTATATTTTATGTTGATATTTTAAATATTTATGATATCATTCCAATCAAAGATCTGGTACTTAATAAAAATCTTTCACGTGTAAAAGATTAAATTGTTTTTCATTAATTTGAAAAAAAAGAATGCCCCATCTTTAAAGTTCTTCAAATATAAAAATAAATCTTTAGTTTAAAGAATAATTTTATTTTATCTTAATATTTTAATTGGTAATATAAAAATTTATTTCCAGTTGAGAAAAATTTATCTGACTGACTAATCCTTTTGACTAATTTTGATATATTTTACATTGTTGAAAGTTCAGTGACTATCAATAAATAGAAATAATTATATTTTCTAATGCATTTATATTTAATGCCCTAAAATCCAAATATCACTTATATGGAACTTTATTGAAAATTTAGTGTCTGTTTAGCTCTATTTAAAAAGGTTTGTATTTTTATAATTCATTATTTTTATAATTTTCATTTATTGAAACACAAATAAAAATTGTACAAATTGTTAGTTTAACTGAAAAGTAATTGCAGTTTTCATAGATAATAACTTTTTTTGAATAATTTGGACAAGCTAATTTAATTTAATTTAGTTATCTTATACTTGAACTTAAGTTTTTGTGCAAGTGGAACATAACTTTATTTGAAGCTATGTATCTGGTGGATTTTAACATAGAGAAGAAAAAGAGAATTTTCATCAAATTTTCTTTTTCTACTTTTTTATAAATGGAATAAAGTTGTTGATAATTGCAAAGAAAAGAATTTATATTAGATGATTAACTTATTAGAACTGACTAATCAAATTTCTTTCAGCTGATTTTTGACTGAAAATTATGCTCAACTGAAAATGTTGATGGCCAAATAATTGCCTTAACTAATTAGGATCAGAATATAGAGAAATGTCCTCAACCTTCAATATTCATTTGTACATGCTTGGAGATTTAAAGGTCAATATTTGATTTCCAGTTTAATTGAAATAATTTGAGTATATAACATATTAAAACATATTAAAAACTAATATATTAAAAATTACCCATTTCGGAATGAAAGGTAAACTGAATCCAACTGAATTGAAATTCTTTAAAAGAAGATAGTCATTAGTTGGACATATCAGGAAATACGAAGTTATTGCAATTCTTTATATGTTTTTGTTAAAGTTGAAGCATAAAGAAGTTTTCTTAAGTTTTTGAAATCACATAAAATAATCGGTGAAAGATGTCTTAAATTGACATACCTTTTAAGAATTATATTTCTCCATTATAATTGGTAAGTCATACACATGTTTTGTGACCTATGAAAAGATACCAATTTAGTTGAGAATTGATATTACATTTATTGTAAAACTAGGATTTTGTGTTATCAAAATATGCATTTATTCTTTCAAAAATAGTTTTCAATATTAAAATTCAGAAAAAATAAGATTGCTCTTAGTTTTGTTTATTTATTTATTTTTCCATTAATAAGCGTAAGCTCTGTAATGCAGGATGATAGAATTGGAAAAAAAAAAAAACACACTTAACTTGTAAAATAGAATTATATCATTGATAAAAATGAATACTTTATCTTAAGATCAGTACTTTAATTTTGAAAAATAAAAGCACACTTATATTTGCATAAAAGCACACTGTATATTATACATATAAATGCATAGCATCAAATAATCATTCATAAAATGCAATAATATCCTTATAAAGCACTTGCCATATGAGACATTCTTTTTTGATGAATTGGTTACATATTTGGGCAAAATAGAAAAATTAGATGATCTATGGAGTGTAGAGGATGACTGACTCCATCTGGGAGTAGGAAGTGAGGGATTTATGAGGAGTCAGTTTGGCTTTCGTAACTTCAGAGTTCATACCTTATCTGGATAATTCTAATAATGGATGTTGTCTAATTGGTATGAGGTCATATTCAGGAGTTTTTTTGCAGTGATAGAATATTAAAGTGGAATGACAGTCGCCATAATTTTACATTTTTAATCTAGGATTATTATTTATTTATTTTTATTGGTTGAAATCTCTGCATGATGTCAGGTTTTTCATCTGTGATTTAACTGAAGACTGAAAGCTCCATTTTCCTGTAATCTACAGACAGTTATTGTTTCTATCTGATTTCTATAATTTAAGCATTTTATTTAGTGGTTTATTTTAAGCTACCTCCCTTTCTTGCCAAAGGTAATTAGGATATACATATCAAGTATTCATGTTTGAATGTAATTAAGTGAATGATGAACATTTTATAATTTAATACTAATATATTATTCTTATATTTAAAATGTGTATATTAGAAATGATGTAGATTCTTCACCTCTTATAGAGATTGTTTGTGCTTTATTTTTTTTTAAATGGAAGGTGCCTACTTGTCTTCAAAATATTAAAAAAAAAAAAAATTCAAAATTGAATGTAAAAACATTGTGACTTTCTAATCTGTACAAATCTTAGCTAAAAAATTCATTTGTGTCAGTTAAAAAAATTTCTAGGTTGCACTTCATATATTTTCGCTATTAAATAATTGCTAAAATATCTATGAGTGTTTTTATCTTAAACATTCTTCAACATAAGAATATAAATTAATATGTAACATTCTTGTATCCTTATTCCATAATTCTCCTATCTCTTATTTCAAATTGTATTGCAATATCTTTAGTTTTAAATGAATATGCTGACAATATCTGCATATCCATTTGCTGATTTATTCCATTATGTTTTAATAAAACTATTTAAATTTCATTTTTTAGTGCAACAAGGCATTTGTACTTTCAAACATTAATTAACAAATATTTTTTTTTCTTCAAAGTAGTAATGTTATGAAATGTCTGCTTAAAAATATATTATTTAAATTGTTAAAAATTCTTTTGAAATTTTGATATAAATAAAAAAAGTACAGTATTAAAAAAATGGAGACAATTTAAATTCATTATGTGTAAAATACTATGAATGAAGTAAACAGCTATCTGTTTGTCTTAAAAATGTAAAAATAGTTCAATAAAATTTAATAAATTTTGCTCAATTATATCATTTACTTTTAAATGGTGGATTATAGTTAGGACTGTAAAACTGGGGGGAGCAGTACCTGACAATACTTTTTCACGCTATCTATATTGAAATTTAATGTGCTACCTATTTTTGAATTCAGTAGGCACCCTACTGTTATTCATGTAGTGTTCATTAGTATTCTTTTCACTGTGCAATACTTTTTACTCTCTATATTGACTGATAATTTTAAATGTTTTACAACAGTATATTGTTTTTAATTTATGAAATCTGTGTAAAGTATTTAATCAAAGATGCTGTTTTTACTGATTGTGTTGTGTACACATATATACTATATATATAACTGTTGGTTGTGTATTACAGTATTTATATTTTTCACAAAATTGCATTTAGAAATTTATCTTAAACTCCAGTGTATTATATGAATATTGCTAGTGATATTTGTTGATAAACCAGGGTAAAATGCTACTTAAAGAGATTAGTGCCATCTATTAATAAATTGTGAAACTAAAGACTTATAATTAATTTTAGTATAAAATCTACATTCCATGTATAAAACTATTGTCTGCAAATATGAATTCAAGTAGGATTACGTGAAATCTGTATGAGCTCAAATAAACAAATCTATGTATTTGTAGTTCATAAATAAGTACCATAACCGCATGTTATGTTGACTGTTAGACTGGACTGATTTTTTTTTTTCAGTTCCCTTGAGTCATTATTTTTAGAATTGCAAAAGTTGCCAAGTTCATTGTTAACCTATTTATTAAATAGTAATATTTTTTTTTCTGTTTACTTTTGCCAAGAAAGAACAAATGAATCACTATAATCACCGTTAGTTTTATTTTTATCATAAATTTTTATTTCAATGCATTTATAAAGTTTAAATAATAACATTGGTTGTTCTCAGTTTGGTGAAAATGAGATTTCGTGTAAGAGTGTGGGGCAATGCATTGATACAGACCTATTGTTGACATTATCATTAAGGCATTTGTCTATGCTATAAATATTCTGTGTAATTAAACATCTTATCTTTCAAAATTGTTTTATTACACATTGTATTGGTGCTTAGAACAAAGTTCTGTTTAGATAAAATAATCACTTCATATATGCACTGATAGATATATGAACATAATTATTTTATCCAGTTAGTTCTTCATTAACTGATTGATTTCATTGACAGCTCATACATTTAATTCGACTTATCATTAACTTAATTAGAATTAATTTTCTAAGTCCAGTCATTACAGACCATGCTGTGTTCATTTTATAATTTCCCATGATCCATGTGTACATATTGTACATATGCATAGTTGTGTGATAGTGCTCTGTAGAACTCTACCAGAAGCATCTGCTGCTGAATATTTTAGTGTCTGTCATGTCTCTGTGAATTTTTTTATTGCTACAAGTAGTGCATGTGTTTTTATACATGAATACTCCTGTGCACCATCAGTGATGCAAGTTTGTTATTTAGATTTTAGAGACTGAACCCTTATCACACAAACCTGAACACTAGCCATCATGACTAGAAAATAGACCTAACAAGCTTGGTAGAATTCTCCGCATCTGAAATCTTGATGTTCTGTTTCATTGCAGAATGTTATTTTGCCCCTATTTTTTATTTGCTTAATCCATAGAAAAGTTTTTAACACACCACTAACCTGCCTTTAATTAGATTGATAATATTGTGTTTGGTTATTTCATTTTTATGTTTGACTATAAATTTAGTTTGGGTAACAACCTATTTTGAAGCTACATGAAGGATATTTTAGGGTGCAAATCATTAGCTTAAACTGTATTTTAATGATTCTTCATCAAATTTTGGTATCATAATGTTAGGAAGATTTAATATGCTCATGAATGTCACCATTGTTCTTTCAATGCTAATACTATAACTCAATTAATCTTTTGTGCCAAAATTCCTCTAGAATTATTCTAAATTATTTATGCTGACATTTAAAATAAAATTATTCGTAGCATTTTGTGATGAATTTTGTTAATTAAAATAATACCATTGATTTGGAATGATATATCATTTCTTGTGAGGAATTTTTACAAATATTAGCTCATGAACAGTTATCCTTAAAGCATGTGTTTATTCTTTCTGATTATTAAGTTGTAATGCATAATTAATTTTGACATTCACGAGTAGATTGTTAACGGAAATAATTTATATCATTTATTCAGACAAGTAAACCTGTTCATGCATACATTAATAGTTTCAAATTCATTTACACATAATTTAAATAACTACTACTTGAAAACTTTCAAAATAAAAATGGAGGAAAATAAGTTAATGCATTTCTTAATAAATTAATGGTTCAGTTGAGTGTCACTAATGTTTTCTTGACACTCTAATAAAACAGAACTGTGATGGCAAGCTGTGGTCGATGAGTTGAAAGGAAATATTCCCAAATATTAAATTATATGCTTTTTAGAATTTTCTGTCCCATCAACAGTGCCATAACAACTGTCATTTCAATCACTTCTGAACACTGATAAAACTTAACATTCAGTTGGTCCTGAAACTTCAAAATGTGCTTTCAAACGTCTATTAATTATTGGAAGCATTTTTGAATGCTTTGTGTTCTGAAACCATAGTAGGTAGTTATTTCATCAATCCATTTCTCTTGTTTGCTGAAAACCAGAATTCTACCAAGCTGAATTTTTTAATTTAATTTCTATTTTAGAGTATTTTGACAATCAGGATTTGTAGAGCAGTGCTTTTAGGTGAGTCACCTGGAGTTAGCTACAGCTTCTCAATCCAGATTTTACATACTAGGGACTCTCTTGATACTTATAACCATAGATAATTAATTAGTATAATTGATATATTGTTGTGGCAACACTGGATTGGAGTATTTTAGTACATGCAAGAGAAATTTGTACTTTGGTGCTAAGCTGTCAGGAATACAGCTGATATTTGCATTGGTTCTGTACCTTAATAATACTGAAGTCCTGTTTAAAAAAATTAATTTTTTTTTTAAATTTATATTTTCAAAGGAAGCATATGTAAAATTCTTGTAAATTAGTTATTTTACTGATTTACCTTTGTGTCATATTTATTTTGAAATTCAAATACTAAAATTAACTCATTTGAGATGGCATTTTTTAAAGACCATCCCTAGAACCTATTTATTCCTTATACTAATTAATTTCTTACTAATAATTACAATTCAATATCTCTTCGTCACAGTGTGCTAGCTGTCTTTTTGCCTCGGAAATTCTTTGTACACATAGTGTGCAATCCAGCTTGAGTGGACTAAACCGTTCAATACTAAAAACAGTTCAGATATTCCATGGATTGAATAAACCAAAATGATAAAACATTTTTCTACAGAAAGTTACATCTAATTAAGCAGTAGAAAAATGGTCAATTAAATAGTTATTAGTCTTAAAACATTTTAGTAGTTTGCACATTCTAATTATTACATCACTTTTATTATTGATTAAAAGAAAATTCATAGTGTTTTTTAGAATAAATTAAAAAAGGGTCATAATCAGGTTTTTTTAAAAAATTTACTGTTACTAATATTTAAAATTGACCTTTCCAAATTTAATAATTTTAAAGGCCAAATACTATATACTTAATGTACCCTTTTGATTTTGCTGTCTCTCTTTAGAATGAATGAAACATGTAATTCAAGGGGAAAAAAAAAGAAAGGATTGTTTGTAAAAGTAGATTTTTTCCCAAAAAATTTTGAAATCAGTTTTTATTTAAAATAATATTTAACTTCTACGGAGTTATGAATTTTTATTGAGTTTCAATTTCTGAATAGAACATAACTTTTGATTATACTGAAAATAATAAATTACTTTTATTTGCATATTTTTCAAAACTTATGAAGGAATATAAGCATCAATCAGGTAAATGAAAATTCTAATATAAGTTTGATATTCGATTATATATTTAATCCTTTTATGACAAAATAATTTTCAGCTTATATCATTTTATTTTCTTTAAACAATATTAGTTAGTTTTCATATTTTTCTCTTTCAATAATTACTCATTCTTCGTATTTTCCTTTAACTCAATATTTTTTTGTTTGTTTCCCCATTTGCATTAATTAATAAAAAGTTAAATTTAAAATGTTTAGATTCTGTAATATTTTTTACTGAATTTTAATTAGTTGTGTATTAAAGAAAATACAACATTATTGCCTGTATAATCATTAATATATAAAATTTAGTAAGTAAAGCTTCTATTAGTTTATTTAGATTATTACTTTATAAATATCCTATATCTTAATTAAAAGAACTGTTACATCCATTGAATAACTGATTGTATTTCAACATTTCTTTTTTGTTTAATCAAACAGGTCATTATGCATTAACTAATAATTTTCACATTAGTCAGATCTCAAAGTCAAATTTTCAACATCTGATATTTTTTGTTTCATTTTCAAGACCCTGGAAATAATTTATATTTAATTTTTTAAAAATGCCTTTAATTCAAATTAGCATTCTTAAAATTTTTAACCACTTAAATTAAATATTCTAATACTTTTTTCTAATTTTATCCTTCTGCATTGGTTGTCACATTTCTCAAACAATCATGCATGAGATATATTAAAAACTGTTATGCATTAAGAAAGTATGCTTCAAGTTATGCTCAAGTAAACTAAGTGAAGACTTTTATCACAAAAATGTTTCATATAACATTATATTGTCATTCAGAAATGATGATGTAGAGTCAAGTTGAAGGAAATATAGTTAAAAAAATTAAAAATTAGTTTAAAATAACTTAAAGCATATTTTTTGACTGCATTAAAAATTAAATATTTTTAATGCATCTGATTCATAACAGAGGGAAAGGCAAAGAAAGAATTAAGTGGTAAAATTTTATTCAGTGAAACTAAAGAATTACTTGTGCAGTAATTTTGAGGTAATTAAAACTTGAGCAGTGATATCCAAGCAATGGAAGAAAACTTGAAAGCCCACTCAGCTTTGAAATTTTAAGAAAAATATTTTTTTTTGTTGCTGAAATAAAAAAAAAATGCTAATTTATTTGCTTTATGCATTTTTTAATTTTTTTTATATTTTTCAAAAATCGAGATATTTTTAACATAATTAACTGAAATGTATAGTTTAAATTACATGGGCCACTAATGGAAAAAGCAGTGAAATTTTTTTAGATATTAAAATGCATAGTTGTGTTTAAGCTTGTAAAAACTGCAAAATCCTTTTCTCACTTAAAAATAAATTATGCATGTGCAATTTTAAATTCTTTGACAAGTGATAATATTGCATTCCATTATTATTCATTTTTATATTTCTGCAAATGAAATTATCTTTTTGTGATATTCCTATCTTTTAACTGCGCTATTAATTTATGTTAATAAATTGTGTTTCAGCATTTATTCTTAAATCAGCATTTTTTTTCTGAATAAATATATTTTTTATATTATTGTGTATTTTAATGTATATTTGTTGCTTCCAAATTGGATGCATAAATTTCTTGTTTTTAAAATATTAATTATATAACTATATTTATTAAGTTGTAATATGATTATTCCTTTTTATATACTTGTATACTTTAAAAGTTTTCATGGTTAAATTTGACAGTTGGATGTTTTAAGGATTTATTAATAGCTCCATAAGTAAAATCTCCCTTAGCCTTGTTGACCAACTAACTATTGTTTTTCAATAATATGTTGCAAGTTTTATATATATTTATATACACACACCTTTCATTATGGTTGAGCGATGCTTACATCTGAATAAAAATTACTCTTCCAATGAAAATGTTTCAAATATCTTGTGATATCAATGAAAGCTTTTAAAACTTTCAGTTATTCATTGATCAGTTTGTGGTTATAGTAACAAAATATTTTCATTATAAGCTGTGCAATAATTTGTGGTTGAGTACTAACGTAAAATTGAGATGGAAATTTATTAAATGAAGTTTTGATATGCAGAGAATCCCATGTGTAGGAAGCTATTGATTGGGACCAAGTATTGGAAAATGTATTGCTGCAATATTAATTCTATGATTTTTCAGTATGTATGATTTTATAATAAAAGCAAACTTTTTGCCAAATTGTCTTAAATAATGATAATTCTTGACAGGCTCATTTTTCGTTTTCAGTTTTGCCGATAGCATTTCACACACACTTACCGAATTCATTTCTTTCCATGCAGAGGAATTTAAACTCGCCTTTATGATTCTTTATTGATTATGAAATGATTTTATTTATCTAGAAAGACCAAACCACCTACAAACCTAGTTAGGCAAGAGCTTAAGAATTTCCCCAGCATCTTTAAGACAAGTCAACAAAAGTACTTTAAAAGTTACGAAACATTCTGCTCATTAATACAGTCCTGAAATAATACTGTATTTTGAAAGTAACTAGTATATTTAAAAAATAAAATGTTTAAAATACTAATACTTTCAACCGAGTTTCAATTTCTGAATAGAACATAAATTTTTAAATAAAATCTTTTTGATAAAAATCTATTTTCAAAATGAAACTATTTTAATTTCATAAAGGTCTCTTCCTTCCGCTGTCTTAAGATTATGCCAGTCGAAATCTGACTTTACATTTAAAATATTTCTGCGTTAGACTTTCGAAGTTTTATAATAAATGGAGCCACATGGTTCACAAGACACAACGTCTAATCAAGACTATACAGAAAACACTGAGAGAACTACACAAATATTCTTCCTCGCAGAGGGTTACAGTAGCGCCATCTCGTGGGCGATATCAATTATTATATCGATATTTAACACCTCCCCCCCCCGATGCATCACAAATTAATCTTAACTAAATTATATAATCTTTCCACTGGCCTTCTTAAAGTACCATTAGAAACCTTGATTTCACAAGATCTAATTTTGCCATCTCTTCCCGAAAACAAAGTTTTAATTTCACCCAATTTCCAGTTACATCTTTTAACACTATTCTCTCTAATGAGAACTACGTCGTCAAATTTGAATTGGGAAGAAATCCCATGTATTTTAGAAAACATAGCAGATCTTAGTTCTAAAATATACTCTTTATAAAACCTTTTCCAGAAATGACCCAACAACAATAATCTATATTTCCATCTCTTCATTAGATCACATTTTGAAGATTTAGGTATAGCATTTGTTGATGGCAAAATAGTTAACTTTGACCCAGTTAAAAAATGAGATGTTGATAGAGGATCTGGTTCATTTACATTACAATACAAATATGTAATTGGGCATGAATTAATCACTTCCTCAACTTCAAATAACACAGTATGCAGTTCTTCATAAGTTAATGATGATTTACCCAACACGTTTTAAACAAGTTTTCACAGATCTTACTAAACGTTCCCAGAATCCTCCCCACCGGGGAGCACCTTCGATAGTGAATTTCCTAGTAATACCATTGTTCACATTAAATCTAGAAATACTTTCATCATTGCACAATTGATACAAATATTTAAATTCTTTATCAGCTCGTTTAAATGTTTTTGCATTATCCGAATATATTATACTACATACACCACGACGTGAAATAAATCTACGAAATGCTTGAATGAAACTTTCTGCACTTAAATTTGATATCAATTCCAAATGTATTGCTCGAGTAATGGCACAAGTAAACAAAGCAATATACACTTTAGAGCCATCTTTTAAAATTAATGGTCCCGCGAAATCAATTCCACTTACCTCAAATGGTTGCAACTTCTCAATTCGATCAGGAGGAAGGGGAGCTGAAATTTCTTGACCCGAATTAGCATTAAATTTTTAACAAAATCTACAACTATGTAAGATTGATTTTATGAAACGTCTAGTTCTTAATATCCAAAATTTGGCTCTTGTTTGAATTAAAGTTTCATTAATACCACTATGAAGAACTTTTTCATGATTATTAAAACAATAAGACAAGAAAAATAATCATTAGGTAATATAATAGGATTCACTTCATCTAAAGAAGATTTAACTAATCTACTCTTTACTCTTAATAAACCCTTAACATCTAATTTAGGATTAAGACCATACAATTTAGAATCCTTAATTATACATTTTTTACAATTAATTTCATTTGAAAAACACTGCAACTGTGACAATTTTATCCAATAATCCATAGCACTGAACATTTCTTCAGTTGTTAAATGTCCAACTGTTTTTTGTTGTAATTTTAGGTTTTTCAGAAATCTAAACACATGTGCAGTTACTCGTAATAATTTAAGTAAATTGCTAAAATTTTTAATGTCAAGTATTGGTTCCACAATATGAGCATTCGTAATTAGTATGACACGTTCTTCAGTAGAGCCACTTAAGGGATCAGGGTCACTGTCGTCATTAGAAGACACACAAGTCATATCTTGAGTTAGCCATGGCGGACCATGTCACCAAACTTGATCATTCATTAAATTTTTAACACTGAGACTTCTTGTGATTTTATCTGCAAGATTCTCGGAGCCAGAACAATGCTTCCACACTTCAGGTGGTGTTTTTTCTTGGATTTCTGCCACTCGATTCTGTACGAAGGTATTCCATCGACGAGGATTATTTTTAATCCAATGAAGCACAATTTTTGAGGCTGTCCACATACAGACGGAAGCGTCTGCAAACTTTTCTCGAACTGAAGCAATTAATCGGGCACCTAATAATGCAGCCATGAGTTCTAGTCTCGGTAAAGACAACTTTTTAAGTGGGGCAACTCTGCTTTTGGAGATAACAAATGCAGTTTTAGTCCCATTCTGGTATGGAAACATGAGATACACAACAGCCCCATAGGCTGTCTGTGAAACAATGCAGTTCCCAACCGTGAGATGTGTCGACATCAGTGCAGGAATACCAGCGTGGTATTTGAACTTCCGTTAATTCCTTCAATTGCTCATACCATTTTATCCATTTGGATAGTAATTCTGCTGGAATATCCCGGTCAATACCAGTAAGCCATAAATTTTGGAAAAGCACCTTTACTTGAATCACGTAGGGAGAAAGAAATACAAGAGGGTCAAAAATTCTCGAGGCAGCTTTCAAAACAGAACGCTTGGTTTGTTCATTTTCCTGTATAAATTCAATTATGTCTTCTGCACTAAATGAGAAAATATCATTATGATTATTTCATTCGAGTCCCAATACCTTTGCAGGTGAGTCACACAAAGGCACTGCTTCTCCTTGTTTTTGGTCTTGTATTCCTTTCGTAGTTCAAGTGAATTTGAGTTCCCCTTCGTTAAGTTCATTGAAGCCTTTTTCATGATAGTATTAGCATTGTGATAGACTTCAATAGTCAGCATCTGTTCCACAAATTAAGTCATCAACATACATGTCGTTGCTGAGAAGTTCTACAATTTTCGGATATTCACTTTCAAATTTCTTTAAATGATGTTTGATGCAAGCACCGAGAAGAAAGGGGCTGGATTTAGCTCCGAACATCACACGGCACATCCTGTAAATCTGAATCTTTGGATTCGATAAATTCGAATCATCGTGCATCCATAGAAATCGCATGGCATCCCGATCTTCACAGTTAATTGATATTTGAAGAAATGGCTTTTGAATATCTGCAATAAAGGCAATTCGATGCATTCTAAATTTCAGCAAAACTTTCAAAAAATCAGGAATAAGATTTGGACCTTGAAGTAAACAATCATTTAACGATTTCTAATTTTTCTCTTTTGAAGATGCATCATAAAACACTCGCAATTTTGTAGAAGCGTGATTCTTTCTAAGCACTGCTCGATGAGGAATGTAATAGGTTCTTTCACTTTCAGTTGCATTGGGATCTACCTTTTCAACAATACCATCTTTGATTTGATCTCGTATAACTTGTCTATATTTGTCGAAAAAATTTAAGTTAGAGCGAAATTGTTTCAATAGATTAAAGAGTCTTTTTTTCAGCGTTTACATAATTGTCATGTAATGTGACATTTTCATTAATCCAAGGCAATCGAACTTCGTAACGGCTATTTTTTTTTCTCTATCGATCTTTCAAACCATCTTAAAGCCTTTTCATCTTCTAATCGCTCATCGGGGCAATCAACACCCAAGGACATTGTAAAATGATTATAATGTTTTTGACAGCTTCTCCTCAAGCAATAAATTAGAGCAAATGGTATCCGCTGAGTTCAATTCATAGAGCTGTTATACTAATAGAGGGAGTGCAACCCTACTAAGCCGTGGGACAAGATAGAAACATGTGCTGTGTGTATAGAATTTGTATTCACTGTAACCGCATTAACCATTCCCCATTATATTTCAATGGGAGATCTTTTCTTGCTTTTAACTGTTCAATTTTAAAGCTTATTTAAGCCCCGATTAACAATTGCTGTGCAATTGGATGCAAAGAAAAAGCTTCTACGGACAGTTCTCTGTCATTTCACTGGTACATACAATAAAACATATTCTATTTATATTCATTTTAATTCATTTAAAAATTTCGTAGCCACGATCACTCAGTGATTTTGTTGTTATAACTGAATAATATTTCATAGTTTGGTTAACTTATTATATTTAATTTATTTAACGTCATTAAGGTTCATTTAAACTGATAGAACTGCATTATATTTTGCTAATTGCTTTATTATAAGCTCGAATGTGTTGCAAGCGGTTGGCTGAAAGCTTGGCGTGATTTTTTCTCGCCAATACAAGAGTTTATATATAGATTATTACATAAACATACTTTTCATTCATCCAATCAAGTTCAACTAAATTTTTTAAAACTTGTTCTGGATTACATTTGATATTAATACAGTTTTTTCAAATATTAATTTATAAATAAATTAATTAAAAACTAACTTTCTCGCCAAAAATCTTCCTTTCCTCGTCGCCAAATAAATAACGAATTCAGTTTGTTTTTTTCCAACAGTGTTGGGGTTAGGCTTAACATGTTTTCGGCCGATTATTTCAAACGATTTTATTTATTTTCATAATCTTTGATGTATTTAAAATCAAACATGGTTAATTAATCGAATTTTCTGATTCATTTTGAAGTACTTTCGAATTAAAATAATACAGAATAAAGGAAATTAGAAATTTGTAATTTTGTTTCCTAGTGGTGTGGGAAATTATAGCCTTTTGCGGTGTCACAATTGGCGTTGAAAATTCAATGCTAATATAATTTTTGATCAATTATTTATAGTAATTGTAATTGTTAGGCCGGGATAGTTGAAATCTATTTCTTTTTTCAGGGCAGCTCTTAATTGTTGTTCTAATTAATGCTCCAAGTTTAAATGAAAATATTTGAATTATGTGGAGAAATTGTAATTTAAAATAAAATATTATTTTCTTTATGTTTCATTTAACAATTATTTGGTGTGATAATTTGTGGTTCCTTTTATTATAAGAAAGATGTTCATAACCGAATCATAAGTTTTATTTAGACACTGAAAATTTGTTGATAGTCACACCAAATACTCTGCATTTTTTTAAAAACTTAACATTCTTGAGCTTTAATTTGATAATACATTTATTTTGTCTAATGTTAATATCATAATTTAGAATTATATAGCATTTTTCAATTAATGTAAAACCCTAACAAAATAAGAGTCATTATCAAGATCTTGCTATTTGATATACATTTTGTTGCTCATCTATGCCCAAAACTTTTTTTTTTTTGTAATTTTTATTCTGTAAAGAAACTGGAGTAATGAATAGAATTGTTTAAATGCTTTCATCAGAAGTTGATTTCAATAAAGATCGGTTGGACAAGGATTGTGAATTTTATCTTCAAATAAATTGATTTAAATATGATACACATCCAGATGCTTATAAAACTAATATAAAAGAATATATTTACAATTGTTAACTAAGGTTAATTTTAATTAAAATTAAGTTTATTTTTATTAAAATCAACGACCTAAAATTAGATTTACATCACCATACAATTAATAAATAATAAAGTAGCTTTGACTAAGGTGGATTAACAAAAGCTTCATTGAACTTCTTTTTAAAAAAATTTGTTTGCCTCCATTCACTAAAATTACTAAAATGAACAATCTACAGAATAATTATGATAATTAAGGATTTTCTCACTTTCGAAAATAATTAAATTATCTCTGAGAAATTCTTTTAATTTTTTTATTGGGACACAATAAAAGTATTTTCGGGTATTTCTTTTTATACAAAGAATCAACAGATAATTGATATTAGAAAAGGTTTCCGATCGGTTTTAAACTTTAATAAATAATTGCAATAATAAATAAAATCGTAAAAGATGTCTATAGTATATAATTTAAGATTTTATAATTTCTATCTCTGATAACATGGATAGTAATTAATATATGCATAAGTACATTATTATGAATGGGGAAAAGACTTATGTCACTTTTATAATCTGTTTTTATAAAGGTATTTTTTTTAATCTGTTTGAGATAATGGCAGTAAGTATTTGAACATGTAATGTAAAATACAAAGATGCTTTTACGTAAATAAAAGAAATAAGATGCTTATTTAAAGAAGAAAAATAATTACTTTTAATTAATGTAAAAAAAAGTAAGCAAATAATTTAACATGATTTAAGTCAACAAATTAAGATATTTATGTTTTGAAAATGAAAAATTATCTTCGAAATCAGTTTACTTGTTTTTGCTTATTATAATAATGTCTAAACAAGAAAAGAAAAAAAAAAAACTTTCCAGGAAATAAAAATCGACCAGAAATTGCAACGGCGGGAAAGAAAAAGATAGCGTGACATATTTTGAGTTTGCCGAGATTTGGGATACGTCGCCAAAAATGGTATTTTTATTCTCAGATTCCTCACACAACACGTGGATTATGATGCGTACGGATATTGAGATAAGAAAGATACGACTGGCACCCTCTATTTATATACCAGCTCTATGGTTCAACTCCGAAATAGAAAAGCGACCTTGAATACACCAGCCAAAAATCGTATTCAAAGCAACAGCCTGGTCGTTTATTCTCTTTATTTCTTCTTTCGCTATTTTCCATAAACAATCTGACCCTATTTGAACCGAAATGGATTCTTGATCTGCACTCTGATGAGTCAAAAGTGATATTCCAAACTTTAATAGGTCAGATTTTATGCTTGCATCAGGTGGTTTAAATTCTGCAGTTGTAATAATTGGGAGTTTCGATCAAATCAAGAGTGATAAATTTCTCTCGCTGGTTTATGTTTCGTAATGTTAATTCCACTTTCCGTCGGCGTCAATGTTTACTTTCATTTTCTCCAAACGTATGAATGTTTAGACATAGAATAGCCTTTCGATCGGAGTCCTACTTCTTTAGAAATGTCTCCTCTAATGAATGAAACTTGACTTCCTCCATCTAAAAGGCATCTTAAAACACAATTATTTCTTTTACCTTCAGCAACGGCAAAAGCAGTTTGAAGTATGACGTCAGACATTATGGTTGTGGCAGATGTTAGTTATGACATTAAATGATTCTCATTTTGTCTATACATTTCCTTAAATCATTCTAACTGACTCCATAGTTAAAAACGGCACATCTTTATTCGAAAATCAAAAAATCAAAACTGTTGCCATACAAATAAAAATAAATACAAAAGCTAAAACTAAGTAAATGGCTAAACAGTAGCAGTAGCTGCACTTGACATACTCCCACCTTTTGATAACAGGAATTTTGTGTATCCAAGGGGTTCAAGCGCTGAACCGGTCTCAGAAATTCTCCATTCGAAGTTTTTACTTTAACTAGTCTAATATTATCGTCTTTACCGGAATATAACTTGACTATTCGTCCCAAAGGCCTAAATGTTCGTTTCTTTTCTTCATTTTCGATTAAAACTATGCCCCCAATTTTCAATTCATAGGATGACCTTTCATTCGTGTGTTTGAGCAGGAGATTACTAAGATATTCTGCTCTAAATAGTTTTCTCAACTCATCCCGAAGCTTTTGCTGATATCTTAATCTTTTTGTTAAGTTTATCTTGTCAATATGGTCTAGATCCGGAACGCCAATTTCAGTCATTTCTTGTAGAAACATTTCAGGAGTAATTGGTTTGAGCTCATTTGGATTTTCTGATACATAAGTTAATGGTCTCGAGTTTATTATAGCTTCAGATTCACAAAGCAAACTGAGTGTTTCTTCATAGGTTAGGGATGCATTCTTCAAAACTCTTCTTAACGTTTTCCTTATACTTTGGATTAACCGTTCCCTGAAACCTCCCCACCAGCAAGCTGAGGGAGGATTGAACTTCCACCTAATTCTTTTATTAGATGCTTCACCCTCGATCATTTTCCAATCTATAGCATTAAAAAGATTGTTAGCTCCAATGAAGTTAGAACCATTATCACTATAAATTATGTGAGGACGTCCACGCCTTGCAATGAATCTTCGTAAACTCAATAGAAAGCAATTCGTTGACAAAGAAGTTAGCAGCTCTAGGTGTATGGCTCTGAATACAGCACATGTATACAAAACAAACCAAGCTTCCGTTCCACCTTTCAGAATAAGAGGACCTGCTAAGTCTACTTATACGACTTCAAAAATCGATGCATCTCTTATTCTGTCTTCTGGTAGTGGCACAGAAACTGTTTTCATTGCTTTCGCACTGTGTCTTTTGCAAATCACGCATTTAGAAATAACTGATCTTATTGTTTTCCTACCGTTTATAATCCAATACTGCTCACGAAGATTGGTCAAAAGCGTGTTAAGTTCAGCATGATGTAAAATCAAATGATATTCAAAGATTAGTAATTTAACCAATTTAACACAAATTGGTATTTTAATTCTCTTGGATATTTAAAATTCTCTAGATCTTTCCTCTCTGTCAATTTTGTCTTTACTCGAAGTAAACCATGACTATCTCTAAAACTACACAGAGACTTTAATTCTTTTAAACAGTCATCATGGAAACATTCATTTTGAACTACTTTTATAATTATTTTTTCAGCTTCACCTAATTATTGGGCTCCCAATCCACCACTTTGACGCTCTTGTTTTATTTTACGTGCATTGTTGTAAAACCTCAACATCCAACAAACCATTCTTAATATTTTGCGATAAGTGGAGAAATAAGCTAAAAGCTCTTCTGAAGCATAACTCTTTTCTAATAAAATCGTCGTAACATAATCATTTTCTTCGAATGCTTCTTCAGTCAACACATTTTTTGACTTTGACCTTCTCGTTCATTCTCCTTTAACCATAATGGTCCCTCTCACCAACGAGATTCAACTAATTGTTTGGCATTACAACCTCTCGATGGCAAATCGGCCGGATTCTTTATTCCTGGTACATGTTTCCAGTCATTATAATTTGTAAGACTTCGTATCTCTTTAACTCGATTTTTTACAAACACTGTCCATGCATCGTCATGTTTTATCCAATATAATGCCGAAGACGAGTCTTTCCAATAATATTCCTTAATGTCTCGGAAATTTAATGCCCTTTTTACTAGGTCAGAAAGACGTGCGCCCATTGTACATGCCATTAATTCCAACCTAGGAAATGACATCCTTTTTAGTGGTGCGATTCTTGCTTTAGCAAGCACAAGTTGCACTGAAATTTGATTCTCATTTTCACTCCTCAAGAAAATAGTTGTCGCATATAATTTGGATGCATCACAGAAAGTATGAAGGCTAATCGATACGCAGTTATCTATAGACATATACAGTGGAATTTCTACCAATTTTAAAGGAGGAAGATCATTAAACCACTTCAAAAATTTCTTTGTTACCTCTTTTGGCAGTTCATCATCCAAACTGAGTTTTGATTTCCAACTTTCCTGAAGAAGTAGTTTGGGATACAATGTTACAGGACAACTAAAACCAATTGGATCGAAAACTTTTTGTGCAATTGAAAGTAACTTCCTTCTAGTAAATGGTTCAGTTATTTCAATTCTTAAATCAACTGCACAAGATAAAGTATCAGTTCCACGATGCCACAGCAGTCCTAACACTTCAGAAATTTCCGATTCCGAAATTGAACTTTCGAAGTCGGTGTATTTCCAACCTCTCAATTCAAATTTTGCATTTGCCCTTAACTGCGTAGATACTTCTATGAAATGTCGGGTTCCATTTTCTGTGTCCAATGAAGTGACGCAATTATCGACATAAAACGATTTCAATAATTTTTCTGCAATTTCTTTATGTTCTAAATTTACGTTCTCTAAAAGATATTGAATAACAGCTCCAAGAATGAATGGATTGCAGGTTACTCCGAAAACCACTCTGCGATGTCTAAAAACTTGAATTTCTTTCTTTTCATAATCTTCCCACCACAGAAATCGGAGATAATCCCTATCCTCTTCAGCAATGCTTATTTGTAAGAAAGCTTTTTTAATATCAGATATAATTCCAATCCTTTTTTCTCTAAATCTTACTAAAATTGATGGTATTAACTCTAAGGTGTTAGGTCCTTTTTTCTAAACAATCATTGAGTGAAGGAAATCCTTTTCTTTTATTTGATGCGTCGAAAACTGGTTTGACTTTAGTTGTTGAATTTTCCTTGAAAACTCCTCTATGTGGCAAGTAGCAACCAGATTTAGATAGTTCTTCAAGTGGTACTTTTTCTATTATTTGCTCTTCTAACCACTCCTGGAACACCATATCCTAAGCATCGTATTTTCCTTCCAATTTTAACTTTGATGTAGCTCTTTCTAATCTTCTTTCGGCTATATCTCTATATTCAGAAATATTCTTGCCTTGTATCCACGGAAATTTCACTTCATATCTTCCTTCGTCATCTTTTCTCAAATTTTTCCTAAAATGATTATTTACTGCCTTATCAATTTTCCTTCTAGATTGCTGTTCAAATGGATCTCTAATACCAATTATCTCCATTTCCCAAAGGTTTCTAATATCTTGATTATGAATTAAAAGGGAGGTAACTACAGCAGCAATAGAATTTTCATCTTCATTGGTTTGCAGTTTTCCCATTAAAACCCATCCGAGAAAAGTCTCAATCGCAAAAAGGCCTGATCCTAGTTTATGCATTTTTCGAGTATAGATATTTCCAGCAAAGTCGGAACCTATCAAAAGATCAATCTTCGAGTTCACACAATTAACATCTGTGATATGAATTCCCTTTTCAGCTAATTCTGATAACCAAGGCCCTTTAGGTACACTAGGTATAGATCCACAAATTGTAGGCTGATCTAAAACAGGAATTTTACAGCTATAACCAGTATATAGATTCTCAACATTGATGTTATAACATTTATGATTCATATCAGATGACCTGCCTCCAAATACTAGATGGGTTAATTTTTTACTAGCTTCATATTTTATTCCTAAAGCTTCTGCTGTTGATTTCAAAATATAGGAATGCTCAGATCCAGTATCGATCAGCGCTCGTAAATGAAGTTTCTTTCCTTTGTGCTGAACGGAAACCACAAGAGTTTGAAGCAAAACTCTTCCTGTTGTACAAATGGATGCAAGGGTATTACTTTCATCATTTTCTTGTTTACACTCGACAGTAACTTTTGATTTCTGTTTAAATTCTGGACAACAAATAATGTGATGCTTCCTTCCACAAAAAACACACTGAATTTTACTTTTGCAATTTTTAGCTCTATGGTTCGATTTTAAACATGAAAAACAATTTTTTTCTTTCAAAATTTTCATTTTTTCTTCATGACTTAAATTCTGTGCTTTAAAACAATCTTTACTTTGATGTGATTTTCCACAGAATATACAGCTTATCAATTTATTAATATTTGTTTCTTTTGTTCCGAAAATAAGTTGCTCGCAGTTGGAATGATATTATTTTCCCGATCCTTTTGAATTTTTCTATAGGTATCACTTTGTTTAATACCAGTCTTTGCAAGAGTGATTCTTTCTTCACCCTCTACCTCAGCCCGAAGAAAGTTTAATAGCTGAGTTAATCTTGCACTATAATATTTATTTTCTTCACTTACAGAAGAATTTTTAACCAAACTCTCAAAATCCTCTGAAATACACGATTCCACAAGGGGAAAAAGCATAGCTGCATATTTGTCAGACGTCATGCCGATCGACTCCAACGATCTTAGATGCGACTCTAATTTATCGTATAACTGAGTGATATTTTGGTTTGGTCGCATTTTTAACCACTAAAGTTAAAAGTTCACGCACATAATATTCAACTAATAGTTCCTCATGTCCAAATCTTGTTTTGAGGCTTTCAATTGCTTTTATATAATTTTCTGCCGTTGGAGGATAGCTATCAATAATTTCTTTTGCTCTTGTACCTGGCAACATGCATTGTAAAAGGTATTGAAACTTATCCTCTAATTCCATTTGTTTATCTTCATGTATTCGTTTAAACTGACTCCAGAAACATAACCAGTCTTTAACTTCTCCACCAAATTTCATTAACTCAATTTTTGGAAGTTTCAGTTTCGATTTCTCACAACACAAAATATTTACATTTGGTTGTAACTTACTTTCAATGAAGGAATTGGCGCAAACTAGAGCTTCATCAAATTTCATTTTATATTCCTCCGCAGCTTCAAAATTCATCTGAATAGCTTTTTCCGTTATCATCTGCAGTTAATGAAAGTTCTAACATTTCATTATCAATAGTTATTAAATCAGCGCTTATCCTTTCTAAAGAAGCTAATTTAATCTTTATATAATTTATTTTTGTATTTTCATCATCAATCATAGACATTAAACTTTTATATGTCTTAGTAAATGATGCTCTTAGCGGAGCTCGTTTCTTAACAAGATGATCCATTTGAAACCGAAACTTAGAATTCAATAAAATATTATTGAGATTAAGTGCTGACCTTTTTTTCTTAATCACGTTTGGAGGTCACCAAATGTTAGTTATGACATTAAATGATTCTCATTTTGTCTATACATTTCCTTAAATCATCCAAACTGACTTCATAGTTAAAAACAGCACATCTTTATTCGAAAATTATAAAATCAAAACTGTTGCCATACAAATAAAACTAAATACAGAAGCTAAAACTAATTAAAGTAGCAGTAGCTACACTTGACAGCAGAGGAATGAGAAATGGCGGCGGATTCTTCTTTTTCGGGAATGCGGCATGGAATAAGAGCATTCTGATTTAAACATACAGATTCGTGGTGTGGTTTTTCCACATTTCTTGCAATATAAATGCTTCTTAACACAGAAAGTTCCTAAATGTAGGGAACCAAAACACAAAAAACATTTCCCGTTTCTTTTCAAAATTTCGCGTTTTTTCTGTGCATTCTTCACATTGGAATTTTCCATGATCGCTCTTATTACAAAATATGCATTTATTATTCAGCGTTCATAATACAGATGCACTCGCTATTTTCGGTTTAAAATCAGGATTATTCCATTAATTCACTCCTTTTCTTACATCTTGTCGTTGAAAGGGTTTCGAATAGTTCATAAGATTTGCAGCTTCACGGCAATTAATTTCTTTCCTCAAAAATTCCATCAGTGATATCAAACTGCGATTGTTCTTTCCGATTTCGATTGAATTCAAAATTTTATTCTTCTGGGATTTTCTGCAAAATTATAGGACAAGATAAATTTCCATAGCTTCCGGATGTAACATTCAATGACTAAGCTTCGGGTTTGAATTTCGCATTCATCAAAAATTTTCCACAATGCTTTAACGTTAGATATTTCTAACAGGTTCAATACATAACAATTTATTCATATACGAACTAATAACAATTTCTTGTCTTCCGAAGCTATCTTAAGTATTTCAATCGAAGAATCGTAGTTTTGATAACTAATATGGAATCCAGATATAGCAGATAATGCATTACCATTAAGCAAAGATTTTAAATACGCAAATTTTTCAGTTTTGCTTAAACTTTCATTGTTATGAATAGCACATTCATACTGATTCCAAAAATTAAGCCACTTACTTGAATCTCCATAAAAAAGGATCATTTGAAGGCGCGGCATTTTCATCACTTTCGTTTCAGGTAAAGTTCGATTAATCGAAGTTTCGTTTTGAGTAAGACTGCGTCACGATTTCCGGTGCTGATTTATGTACCTTTGCAATTTTCCACTCCAAAGAATTGCTTGTTCCTGATATTCCTGACTTTTAACAACTTCTTCTTCCAATTTATTCACAGGGCGTATCGGTTTCAATTTGTGAGTCCAAGAGTTTCAGTTCCATCATTTTTGCATCCAATTGACCACTCCAATCTCGCAAGATTTCAAGTTTCTCCTGGACAGTAATATCCGTTTCTAAATAATTGACTTCAATCTCTTTTATAACTCCATTTTCAAATAAATTTTTTTTAAAGTCTAACTATTTCTTTTCTAAATAATCTAAAGAGCTCCAGATTCTCGGGTTTTCGGCACCATAAAATATTTCTGCGATATACTTTCGAAACTTTATAAAAAATGGTGCCACACGGTTCACAAAACACAACGTTTAATCAAAAAACGCTGAGAAAACTTCACAAATATTCTTCTTCGGAGAGAGATACAGTAGCGCCACTTCGTGGGCGATATCAATTATTATATCGATATTTAACAACATTACAGGAAAAATAGCAACTAATTTATCATCTCAAAATATAAGATGTGACGATTTATGTCTCTGCAGATCATTATTTCAATTTATTCAAATTATGTAGTTTCGAAATTCATTTCCTATTTCAGGAATTCCAGAAAATCATTGCTTTAGAAATTATTTATTAAATTTGATTTTCTTTTCCTTTTACAGATATAAGATTTTTTTAAAAAAAGGGAATAAGTAGTTTTTGCAAAAATCTTATCTTAGATAATATTTTAATTTTTTTTAAAGTTAAAGTAAGAATATGTTTCAAATAAATAAATAAATAAAATATTTAAAGAACTAAAATGTGAACCAAAAAAGCTATATTATTGGTATTTTTCCAACATAAAAAATATTAGAGCACAAATTAGTTGCACTGAAATTTTTTACTGATTTTGCTATATTAAAATTAGTCTAGTCATTTTTTTTCATTCAAAAAAAATGCTTAGGTGATCCAAACGTCAATATTTTCATATTTCTGTCACTTTATAAGTTTCCCTTTTAAAGCATGCAACAGTCAACATCCTTTCTTCTTAAGTTACCCAATAAAATTATAAAACAAATTGAAACCCTATGGAATGAAAATTGTACAGAATGCGCTAATCTTCTATCTACCGACCAATTAAGGTAGATTTTTTTTGTTAGTTTATATGGTTCAGGAATCTCTGAAATTCCAAGCCTAAATTTATAGCCAAAATATATATTCTGTCATAGCCCAAAAATTCAATATTCTATCCAATTTCATACTGAAAATGCCCTTTTTTTGGCATTGATTTTTTTAAAAAAAGTTCTTAACATTTTTTAAAAATAAAATATACATCATGTTTCAGAGATAAGACATTTCTCAATATAATTAGCATTTCTCAATTAATTAATTATTTCTCAATATAATTAATTATATATATATGCTTTGTTGTTTCCTGATCAAATTCCACCCTTTTTTATTTAATTAATTAAAACAGGAGTTTTAAAATTGCCGAAGTCGACAAGTTCTCACACTCCGAGTGAAGGGATAAAAAATTGTCCACCTAAATGAATCCTAAATAAAGAAATCCCTATTAGAATCTCACAGAACAAATAACTGGGAAAATATTTTCATGAGGTTGTACGCTCTTCTGCCGCGTTGTAAAAGGGCATCGGCTTACCCTCGCTTCTTGTACATAAAATATGCCTCCCGGGATGGAATAAAAGGGGAAAAAAAATTCAAAGTTCGGCCATGACTCTGCTTCTAAAAAGTTATTTTTACATACATAAGTACAAACATACATAAGTTGTATTAGATTTCTGATAACATAAAGAATTATATTTATAAAAAATATTTGGGTTTATTTTGCCTCTTAATAATCCCTATTTAAGTACAAAAAATAACTTATAATTTTTCACTTAGGTAATATTTAGGGTTTTTTTTTTGAAGAAACAAACCAACAATAACAAAATAATAATAATAAACCACAATTTGAAAGTATTTTTCAGAACCCTTGTTTGAAGTCAACTATTTATGTACATTTTTTAAAAATTCAATCCCTTTTGTCCTGTCAGTCTGATAGAATTAAATAGAACAATTTTACTCCTGCTCAAATGATGTATTGAAATTTATTGATATTAAACTTTTTTTTTTTGCCTACCCTTATAGCAATAACCATAGATAATTGTTATTGCAAAATCTGATATGTCTACTATTTTTACTCTCTTTTGCGTGAAGCATGCAGAAAGTATTTCTAATTGTCAAAAAATCTGAACTCGAAATTTTGATGAATCTCCCTGAATTCAGAGGGGGGGGGGTGACATTACAGGAATAGGACAGACTGTCTGTCTGGGATCACTATAACTCAAAAATCTTTGGAGCTAAATCGATGAAATTTGGTACACAGTCTTTACACCAAATTTGAAGGTTTCTACTGGATATTGAGCATAATTCATTTATGGAAAATATGTCTGTCTGACGGCTGTTCGAATACAAGTTAAAATGCGAACTACAAAATGAAGAGAGCTAGATAAATAAAATTACATACATAGATTTAACATAAGTAGTGTAAACACTAATCAAATTAAATTGTGTGATTGTCAAATTAAAAATGGGTTGACCGTTTGTCGGTCTGTACTTTCAGAAGCATGTAAGCGTGATAACTCAAAAATACAGTGACTCGTGTAAAGCAAATTTGGTACGGGATTTTGTGACAATGTGCAGTTCTGATTCAAATTTTTGTTTCAATCGTCGGGGGAGGGGGAAAAAAACGCATCCCAAAATGCAAATTTGATTTTCAGATACTATTAATGGCATGAAAAATATTAAATTTCCGAAACACTCGTCAAAGATTACACGATAGATGCAGTAGAAATACTAATTCACATCAAAGGTTAATATTTTGTAATTATTGTATGTTATTGCCAAGTAAGGCATTGTCTAGTATAACATCTTTATTAGACAGCATACGAAAAAGTTTTGGGGTGATCACTCCCTCTGGTTAGAATCTATTATTCGAAGATCATTTTAAATTTTTGTTTGATTACATTTCAACCTCGAAAAGACATTACATTTTTTTTCTCGTTATTTAGTAGAAATAACATTTTTGCATGGTATAATATCCTGACAGACCAAGTCTGATTCACGTATATTTTCGCCATTAAAACTTTAATTTGACTAACATTTTAAAGTGAATTTAAACTTAGATGAAAATGCCTAGGTTAAAAAAATCGAATAAAAGGAAAATCTTCCATTTTTTTTCATATACATGATATTTTTTGTTTGACTAATTAAGGAGAAGTTAACGCATTTACAAAGAAAGAAGAAGCATTCAAGGTGAATATATTTTTAAAATATTTCCTGTAATACATTTATAATACTTGAATGTTAAAAGCGAAAACTAAATGAACCTTTTTATTTATAAGATAAAAAAATTTACTTAAAAATTGCCCATTTTAAATAGACAGCCACTAACCAGTTTGAGAATTAAATAAAAATTAATTGCTATTTTTCTCGACAGATAACCAACGCCGTCTATTTCTTTGTTTGTGAATTTTTAATTATTTACGCCAATTCTTATTTTGCATGAAGTATGTGATTTTAAATTATATATTTGATTTTTTTTTAAATTTATTGGTGAATCTGAACTAATAATTTTATATTGATGATTGTTGAAAATTACTTACAATTGGAGACAAAAGGAAGTTGTTCTCTGCAGTCAATATTTTTCAATTCTAAAAATTTCTCCTTAATAATTCCTTTTGCACTAAAAGTTTTTATATAGGAAGAATTTTCTGCACTCGAAAAATATATCGATTATTTTAAGATAAAAATATGAATGTTGTTTTAATTTAACGTTTGAAAGGTTTTGTATCCATCGAAAATTCATTTCCTCTTGATGTGTTTTTGAAATGGATTCATTAGTCTCACATTGCTCAATGCAAAATCGAGCTTAGCTTCCTCTGTCTTAGTGAAATGAGTAATTTCGGAGGAAACAATGTTGTATTTTGTTTTCAAACTTTTGTTTCGCTTTTCAAATTTTTCGTTAAAGCAGAGGAATGTAGTTACATTCTTAAGGTTATTAAAATGTTGACGATATTGATATCTGTTATACACATATAACAGCTTAACTTTTGGTGCTTCGAAAATCTCAATATTATTCATATTTAAAATCATATCAAAGCAACAAAGAGGGAAAACAGAAGCACCGAACAAGAGATAATTTTCTAAGATGTTTCCCATTTTCTAATCAGTTTTATCATGGGTGAACAGGCGATTATGTCCTGAAGAAAATAAAACCCTCAACCATCAATCATTTCTTATCAGAACGGAAAATAAACATTCCTCTAAATGATCGCCAAGTTTTACTGTAGAAGGGGAACTCTTATTAAATCTACAATATGAGCGCTAACGACAGTAGTTAATAAGAGAATAGAAACGCGACTGAGCGCAAAATGCTATTATCCCGGATACGCAATCAACGTAGCGATCCCCTTCTCCACTTCGGGAGACTTGAGAAAATAGAGTAGCTAAAAAAAATCATGTGGTGCCACATACATTGATTCTAAAGTTCAAAGCCACTTATCAATTTTATTTGAAAACATCTGATATAAATATACACTCAAAAATTTAAAAACCAATAACCCAGCAGCTGTACAATTAGCACGCGATTTGAGTGTCACCTGCGCAGCTTATCTCCTTCTTCAATCAGGTTGACGAGTCTTTGGCGACCCTTCTTATTCAGTTGAGTAATACAGTTGACAAGGCCTATCAGCTGTTTGTTGGTGTACTCCTGCACAGAAAGAAAAGTCAAGAAATGTCCCCTTATATTTATATTCAAAGCTACAGTTAGTGAACAATCTTTCAAATAACTGGACTTCCATGCATGATTTATATTTCACAAATAGACCCACCAGCATAATTTTTTTTTGAAACAGATATTTATTAGTGTTTTGCAAGAGAAGCGAAAACGAACCTTGTGCGAACGGATCCATTGCTCCAAATTCTGTTCCAGCATGTAGTAGGCTTTGATGTAGCTCTCCACCAGTTCCTTGCCAGGCAGGGGCTGCAGCTCGGTAAGCTTCTCGAGTTTGCTCACAAACTGCTGATAGTCGAGCTGCATCAGCGCTCGTCCACCATTGGTACACTTGCGGGCACCAGAGAAACTGAAAAAAAGTGGCGTCCTTCACTAAATGGTTCAGATGATCCCCGCTAGTGCACAAGCGATCCCCACTAGTGTTTTCTCCCGCACGTACACTTATGATTTCGAATTAAAGTGAATGATCGCGAGTCGTTATTTCCCCTTCAATTTAAGCGAAAGCGCATTGTGAAGGACAAGTGAGTCAGCTCCGCCCGGGAGAGGCAAAGTACGGGCTGTTTGCGAATGAAAAGTGTCTCACAAGTAAGAGGAAGAAAGCAATAGGATGAGTTAGCAACATGAATTGGGGATTTATTTTTTGTTTTGTGACATCACATGAATTAAACTCTTTTACATTACCATCGCCGTAATATTTTCAAGAAAAACTTTTGTTTATCCCCTCACCTGAATGATACTGAAAATTGAAATCAATGTGACGCAATTTAACCAATTTTCTTCATATCTGAAATAATAAAAATAAAAAATAGAGGTAAGGCTCACCCAATAATTTTATTTTTTATCATGCGATTCATGTTTTACAAACATATTACATAACCGAACTATTTAAGAAATGTACATGCATGGAATTTCCGAATGGTTACAATGCACTCTAACTTTTTGCACGTTGGAGATACAAAGACACAATAAATTGCAAAAGTGTTCAAGATAAGACAAGAATTTAGTTTACATGAATGAAGTAAATCTGCAATTTATTTATGAAAAGTTACGTTTTTAAAACTTTGAAGAAAATTCTTTAGATAAAATTAGCAAATTAGTTTCTTCCCATCAACTAAATTAAAAAAAAAATACCGAATGTGTCTTTAAAATAGAATTATAAAAGGGAAAACAAGATTTACCATTTTCTCTTTTCATTTAAAATAGGGGAAAAAGGCACAATGGCAATTTTTAGATTTCTTACAGGACAGATTAAACTTCTTGACCTTATTTTTAAATTGCTAGGGTGCCTACCAATGTTCTTAGATAGCGAAATTCTCTTTCGCTTAATGTGTTTCAAAAACCTGTTATTTTAGGAATACTTGTTGTGGATTCTCATCACTATTGACCGTACACGAACGTTCATCCAAAAGAATATTCAAATGTTAGCTGTGAGCTCGGAATTCAGGATTTCAAGTTCGAAAACTTGTTCATTGATCAATGAGATCAGAAATAGGGCTTACAAATTTTCAATATAAAAATCACATTTAAAAATCTATATTTTGGAATAATCATTTTCTCAATATAAATTTTTGGAAAAAAAAATCCAAGTATCGATATTAGGATAAATTCCCAGAAGAATCGTGATCCTATGAGGTAATAAATGCAAGTAATTTTCATTTTCGATGTTTAACAGGGATTTATTAATTTTTTTAAAAATTGGAGCATTTGTAGTTTTTACACTTGCATATTTACCAGTTGCACTACCCTTCTAAAACTTACTTTGATTTAGTTATCGCACGTGGAATCAATTTAAAATCATGTTTTAAAATAAAACGATAAAATATGGTGATATATTTTTATTCAAACATGGCCATTGTATTTAGTCTGTTGAGCAACAAAATATTTTAGGGCTCCAAAGTATACTGCACAGATTTTTCACTAATGAAACAAAAATTCAATAAAATGGTTGTTGGTTTCTTTTTGTAAAATTTATAACAAACTGACGTTTAAATAGATTTCATGTCTAGTACAAAACTTTTAAGATTATTTGAGTTAATAAAATTTTTCCCACTGTAGTATCTGTTGTGTATTCAATAACTGAAAAAAATTAAGTTAAAATGTTACCTTTATAATTATATTTATTATTGATAAAATTTAAAATATACTAGTAAATTTCATTACCTTTTTTACATTAACTTAAACACAGTAACTAAATTTAGTTCACTGTTTTTGTTTTTTAGTATAATCATTATATTCATTCGAATTTTAACTTACACTTCAAAAATATTTTATTAATTTTATTGTTTAAAAAAAAATTCAGAAAACTTAGCTCATAAATCAACAGATTATTTACAATGACAAAAATATGACAGCAACAAAAATATAATTTTTTAAAGGTATCAAAAATTAATAATTAAAAAATAAAATAAAGGTGCAAGTTTGCTCACCATTTGATGTATAAATTTTACTTATCAAATTTTCGATGATAATCAAAATTTTCTAAATTTTTTTTTCTTCGAAATTAGTTCTGAATTATACCTTATGATTCCCCCCAATCCTCTTTTAATTCTTTCTCTTAATTTTCTACAGTATATGCATTTAAATTTTCAAAAAAATATAATTTTTTGAACTTTATTCCTCTAGCAATATTGCTTACTTTTTTTTCATTATATATAATTTATGAAATGCATTATTTTTAAAAATTTATGACAAATATTAATTTTAGCGGAGGATCTGTTCATATGTCTAAATTTTAATGTTCATCAACTTGGATCGACCCTTTACTTCATTTCTATTTTATAATACATTGTTCATTTATTTTATTTTCCACTTATGATAAAAAAAATTTCTAGTGAAAGGTCAGCACACCTAACATTTGATAGCTATTTAAATGTTCATGTTTATAGAATCTAACAGAGTGTTTAATGCCAATCAATTTTTGGAAAATTAACCCAGGCAATATTTTGAAACTGGTTCTACATTGATAAAACAGACAATGGGAATATAGACAACTGCACATTGAATAATATGCACAACAATTTTTATTTTTTTTAAAAATATTAATTATTTAAAATATGTCTTCCATTTAAATTATTCAATGCATTCTTTTGATTTCAAATATTTTATTTTATATTTATTTTTAATGGTAACTTTTCAATCCGTAAATATTTTTGACAAAACATTTTTTAATATTCTAATTTTCTTTTTCATATTTCGACTTTTAAAATATGCCTAAATGCAGAAACAATAGGAGATGTTATTAACATTTAGAAACATAAACAAACTGTTTGGATGTTGGTTATGTTTTTGACGAGTTTATATTAATGATGATACATTTTGATTTATTTTTCCACATATTTTAAATGCACCAGAGTTGAAAATCCTTTTCCAAAACTTTTAATGTATAGCATTATCCTTTCATAAATGTTCATACATACCAAGACACTTAATATTCATCTAAATTTCGGAATTCTGATGTTTACTTTCTGAAATTTTATGTTCCAGTTTCTTTAATGCCATAATTTTAAGTACAGTTTTAGCTTTGAGCATGAATTTTCTTGCTCAAAAGTAGTACCATGAACAGAAATTAAGGCAAATACATTTAAGAAGGTAAATTTATAAATTTCATTTGATGATTAGTAATTTTGATTTCTAATCATTCTAAAATGACAGATAGTCTTGAAGCTATATCGAAAAAAATCATACAGCTCACCCTTCAATAAAGGAATGATTTGCCAGCCTTATGCAGTGTTCCCACAAAAGATCATAGGCTTCTTTTGGAACAGGGATCCTCCGAGACACTTCCGACAATCTCATGCTGAATACCTGCAGTTCCTAAAAAAGGACACAAGATAAACATCTCTGTGTGTAAGAGTAGATACCATTTCAATTAAGATCATTAAATCATGTTTTAACAAAATCAGAAATTGTTTATTGATAGTATCTTTCAGAAAAAATAATATGCATTATTTTTAATTTAAATAAAATTTAGATGATGTAAATCTATACTGTTTGGTATAACTATTCTGTATATTACATATGTAACTAGAATTTTGGCAGAGAAATAATTACATGGGAATGTATGACAAAGAAATAATTAGATAGTACAGAATTAATATAAGTAAGAGCTACAGGAAACAAAATAGATAATTACATAGGAAGAAATGTCATTCTTTAAATCTAAGGTGATTTCAGTTTATAGTTGTGTCATGTATACTGATACTCAAAAGGAAACTGACAAATTCGTTGTTCAAATAAAAAAAAATATATTGATTACTTATCTCATAATCTCTAATTTAATCGTGCAAATTAAGGGTGGATTTTAGATATAAAAAAAACAAAAACAAAATGACATTTTTTCTTTTATACTGCAAGCCATTCAACAACAACAACAAAAAAATGCCATGATAACATTTTCTTCTTTTTTTTTGCCAGTGCTTGTCATTTTTAAATATTTTTCAGTCGCCAGATTTATTTTCTTTTTCAATAATTTAATCTGCAAAGATATTTTGAGCTTGTGGATTATTTCATTTTTCATGTATTTGCCTGAAATTTTTTCTTGCTTTTTTAAAGCTTTATAATACTTAATATATGCTAATTTTGCATACTGTAGCAAATTTTTGAGTCTGGAATATGTAGCAAACCTCCTTAAATATTTATGGCATTCTACCTAGCTATTTTTACAATTATCGAATTCAGAGTTTCTACAAACATATGCTTTTTGATACTTGTTCAATTTTTCAAATTGTATTGCCAAGCGAACAATACAAGAATTCTTTTAACAAAAATAAATAAATAAAAATCTTTAAAATTCAAAATATTAGAATAGAACTCAAATAAATGAATTATCTCATTAGAGTTATTCTTTGTACATTCTAAAGTTGCAATAGAAATGTAAAATTTGAAGCAAATTATATATTTGTTTTTCGCAGAATAATTTTTCTGCCATTAAATGTGAATTTAAAAAAGATACAACTTTTTAAATAGCAAAATGTTTGGACATGCAATTGAAATATTTTTTGGAGCATTCCTCATAAATATAAATTAGTATTCTAAAAAATGTGTTTGTTCAGCTTCTGTACCTCTGTTTTTATTCATTCCATTATTTTGATATTGATATTTTTTATCCTTTTTTTTCTTTTTTTTTTTGTTGCTGATGAAATTATCAAAACAAAACCATATCACTAATTGATTTTTGTTTGCTTTCCAAAAAATAAAGGTTGCTGATTTTTCAAATGCACAATGAAACATTAAGCACTTTCAGGTTCAAGAGTTCAGCAAAATAAAATTCCAGAAGTTTGCAAGAATTTTTTAGAAAATCCAGCAATTTTAAATGAATTATTTAAAAATTACCCTAATATTATCATATGATACTTACTCTAAGTAAAATGTCGACATAGCTACTATGTTGAGACATAATTTCATTAACATCCCATTTGACAGTACTCATCAGAACCACTATCTGCTCATAATCAATTGATCTGGCAGCCACTGCCATGTAGACAGGCCTGCGAAGTTCTGCAGCCTGACTCACAGTCTGAAAGAAATAGAATGCTATTCAGTGGAATATAAAAGTTAAAGAAGTGGCTAGTAAAATATTTAATAAATATTTTTAAAAAGCATTCTTTTATCTTCTAAGAATGCAGCTGGTGTAATTAATCAAAATTTTAGGTATTTATAAAAAATTACTAAAATGTTTGTAAATTGAATACTATTACATAATTACTCTAAATGTGCGATGTGCATTCTTAATACGTATATAGTAACTAGACCTTTTTTACAAAACATTGCAGAAAAATAATAAAGTTTTTTTAAAATTATTTTGCAACATAGTCTCAAATTATGTCTGAATCATCATTGTGGGTGGATGGTTAGGTCTGCATTCACAACATTAGAGTTTGTAGCCAAGTAGCATAGCTACTAGACAAAAATAACACTCATGGTCAGTAGATGTTATCTGGTTTAAGAGCATTCCACTACACATCAATTTGTATATTAACATCCAAAATTAAATTTTATGACTAATGATTTATGAATGAAAAATAATAGTTTGTAAAATTAGTTGTTAAATTAGTCTTATAATTTGCTAAATGATTATAAGAATTGAAAATTACCTGAGAGCAGAATTGTTGTAAGAAAGCTCTTTTGGTGGAAGGAATCAAGAGCTCCAAATGAGGATGTAAAAGTTCGAATTGTTCAGCTAAAAACACTCTAAAATGAGAAATTAGAAAACATGTAGTGGCATTTCTGCTTTCAGAATAATAATGGAAACTGAATAAAATACAGAAAAATAACAGAATGCCCCAACTCTAATAGGCTACATTTTTTTTAAAGTTACAAGCTTGATTGGCCAGTCACTTCAATATAGTTTTGCAAGATTACCAATATGACTAATGATGTAAAATAACCAGGCATTTTAAAAGAGTAAACAACTGAAATAATCTTTGTAAACAATAGCATTTACATGGATATAGGTATGTTTTTGTTAAATCTACATATACAAAACACACAAGATTGCTACTTAAAATGGAGGGGGGGGGGATTTCCTTTGTTTCCCAAGCATTCTCTTTGTACACATCTATATTTAAATTTTTAGCCATTTCCTAAATCTATTACTTTTTCTTTTGATACAACAGATGGCATTACCTTATTAATATTAATAGATATTTTCCATGATCTTACTTGGGTGTCATTATTAGAGAATATTTTAAGTGTCATGTATTTTTGTACTAGTGAAACTGAGAAAACAATTAAATAACTGTTCCTGAAACTCATCATCTACCTCGTAATGAAGTTATAAAGAGTATTGTACCTCTACATATTTAAGAATAAAGTGAATGTATGTGGTGGTGATCTATGGGTCAGATCTTTTGATCTGCAATAACTAAATTTGGAATATGTATAGTTTGAAAATCAGAAATGTGCACTTCAAAGTGGTTTTTTTAATTAAATTTTTAATTAAAATTCTAATTAATTAAAAATTAAATTAATTAATTAATTAAAACGGAGTTTTACTGCGTTATTTTTCCAAAATATTGCAGCACCGAATTCATTTTTACATCAATTCAAAGCGCAAAAGTAATATTTTTGATTTTACTAATGTCTTGCCATTAAATCAAATTATTATTTTTAACATGCATTTAAAAAAATATTTTAATTATATTTTTTAACAAATTATTTTTCACAAAATGAAAATATAATTTGTTTACTCAGAGCACATTATGAATACAACAGTAAAATTAGTTTTTATCAGAGCACTACAACAAACTAAAAATGGAAGATTAAGTTAATTCTTAAGGCAAATCAAAATTTTGGAAATTGCTATGTTCAGCACTTGTTTGTATAAAATGGTAACAATAATAAATGTAATATTTTTGATAAAAAATAAATAAATGCGAGAAAAAGTTTGCTGTGACATTTTAAAATAACTATATTATTAATCCAATAATTCAACTTCATTAATGGGATGCATAATTTATATACAGGATAACCACTCTAATCAGCACTCAACAGCTAATTTCTAAAACTTAAGTAATTGGCATATATTTGTGATAAAAAAAATGTTCAAAATAATAATAAAAAAACATTAAGAGTTTGGATCAATAAATGTCCTGATGAATTATAAATTTTAATACAGATATTCTATTTTGTGAGTCATGTTCAATAAAATATCTTAGAGACTCTAATATTTTAAATAAAAAAAGTTAAACTTTATTGAAATTAAAATTAACTGAGTTATGGAAATTTAAATGTCTCTATTCCATTGCTTTAAAAATGTGCAATTTAAAATTTTTCCTTCAATTAGTCTTGAAAAAAAAAAAAAAGAGCAAATCAAAGACTAAATTTTTCCGAAGACTAATTGTTTAACCCTCTGTTTTCATTTTAAGTGAGAAACCCCTGAAAAGCAAGAGATACAAGACTAGTAATGAGTCATAAAATCACATTATAACCGTTTGTCTTCAATAACTACCACGGCTAGCTTTTAATATTATTTATTTGTAGACATTCACTAAACATAAACACATACACAAACAGTTATATAACATAAGGGACAACATAACGAAACCAATTAAGACATTTACGAAAAACAAAAGACAATCCTCAATCGAGACGCTCTCTCTATGTTGGCTGGAGGTCGACTGGCTATGGTGGCATAGGTGGATACTGATCTAGGTGGCGCTGATATTTCCTCTAGGTGACGTTGCCACAGTTCCGTTACATCCTCCCCCTCTGACTTCTTCGCGGCCGTCTCGGCAAGAAGTCAGGTGGCGGAAGTCGTGGCCGTCCTCTTTTTCTAAGAGGAGCTACTGGAGCTACCCGGTCTGATATTTGAAACTTATTTCGTTCTTGATAAGGTTTCAAGGCTGAAACATGATATTTACCGAGAATTTTGTCTGGTTCATTGGGATCGGCAATATCGTAAGTTGTTGGCGACCTTGCAGTCACTATCATATAAGGACCGTCCCGTCTAGGCATGAATTTGCTAGTTTTCTTCAATGAGCCTTTGCTAACAGGGTGGAGAGTAACCCAGACTTTGTCACCATGAACAAATTTTGGAGTATCTTTACGTTTCTTATCAGCATACCGTTTTTGTTTATCTTGGTGTTTCTCAACTCTTTCTCGTACTTGTTGTACCGTTCTTGCGAACCTTTTTAAATATGGTGTAATCTCAGGAACGAAGTTGTCATTTTCTATTACGGCTTTTATGTCGTGTTTGACATCATCTATAGTTCTTAGGTCACGAGCGAATTGGAGAAATGCAGCAGAGTGCCCAGCTGAATCGCTCTTGGCGGTATTCAATGCAAATCTAATCATGGGCAGTTTTTCTTTCCATGCCTGGTGGTCATTGAATGGCGTAGCTTCTCCCCCTAGCTGAAAATTATTCTCGTATTTTCTCAACAGATCATTGAGTTGTAGTCTTTCATGAGGATTACGGAAAATTGATATAAAATGTCCTAAAACTATTTACATTCACATACAAGGAATATGCATTAAAACTAAAATAAGAAAACTTTTGGCGAGTTCTAACAAGGTCCAGCACAAAATTAATATCTAATCATATACAAAAACAGATGCACATCAAGAACAAGAACAAAATTTCAACACTTTTGGTTATATACTTTTGTCGTAACATACAATTATAAAAATTTTACTACATTATGTTCTTTAACTTTAAACAAAAGTGATAGAGAAAATTGTATGTATTTTCAACTGAAACGTTAACAAGTAAAATTTAATACACAAAATAGAATCAATGTTTGAAAAGAAAAGAAAAAAAAATTATTGTAATTGAATTTCAATGTGGATCACATAAAAATGTTTAGTTTCATAGTTTAAAATGAGTATCAATCGTATCTTTAAACAGATTGAGATAATACTTATAAACAAAATTAATTAATAATACTCATCAAAATAATATTGCTTGTAAATTTTCGTTACAACAGGAAATTGTTAATAACACATTTACTAAAATATCGTTTACTAGAAATGATAACACAAAACATGTACTATTCTTTATTTTATAACTTTTAAAAGAATTCTCGAAGTATTGTGCAAAATCAAAACAGAAAAAAAATATTCACTAAGGCAAAAAAAAAAAATTATTTGCGATTATATGAAACAGAGTAGAGTTCTCAAAAGGATTTCCGGCGTTATTAACCAATAAAGATTATAAAACAATTTTCACAGACAGCATGAGTCATATTTATTCATGAGCATATTCGAAAGTAGCAAAACAAAATAAAAGAAAAACAGCTTACTCATTCATAAAATGTGACGCCAGCACATCTGCGTCTACGGTTTTATTTCTTTTTACTGAGAGGAGGGGAAAAATAATTTCCGTTCTGAGAGTGAGAATCGAAACTCACATATTTAAATGTATCAATTTGTTCAACATATATCATATAAAATATACACTTAGTGAAAACTGTGGAGGATGTAATAATCAATTCAAAATACACACAAACAACAACAAAAAAATCAAATTTACAACTCTTGATTAAGAAAGCCGTTGCTTTTTCTAAAATGATTTATGTAAATTATAATTACTTTTACTGTAATAAGTGAAAAGTATTTAAGAATCAAAATAAACAATAACATAAAAGATACTTATCAAATTCTTTTTGCGATGATTAGTGGTATGCTAGCAGCATATGACAATATTCCAAAACATGGGAATCACTTTGACCGGTAATCAATCTGAAAACAAAAGTGAGCCGATATGCTAGCAGCACACGACAATATTCCAGAATATGGGAATCACTTTGACCGGTAGTCAATTTGAAAACAAAAGTGAGCCGATATGCTAGCAGCACACGACAATATTCCAGAACATGGGAATCACTTTGACCGGTAGTCAATCTGAAAACAAAAGTGAGCCGATCTCCAGCAACTAAACTTAAACTCGGGGTATAAGCTTTTTAAAATCCAAATTGGGATTCCTCATATTTCACTGGTCCAAAACGTTGGGCGTCAGAAATTATATAACCGTTTGTCTTCAATAACTACCACGGCTAGCTTTTAACATTATTTATTTGTAGACATTCACTAAACATAAACACATACACAAACAGTTATATAACATAAGGGACAACATAACGAAACCAATTAAGACATTTACGAAAAACAAAAGACAATCCTCAATCGAGACGCTCTCTCTATGTTGGCTGGAGGTCGACTGGCTATGGTGGCATAGGTGGATACTGATCTAGGTGGCGCTGATGTTTCCTCTAGGTGACGTTGCCACAGTTCCGTTACAACATCAGTTTTCCAAAAGAAATACAGTAAAAGCAATAGCTGAATTTTTTTCTACCCCTTCTACATCATGTGGGGTCCAGAGTTCCTAGGATAGGGGCAAGTTATTGCTAATTCAAGTTAGATTTTGTTGTTTTCACTTATTTTGCAAGACTACAAAAGTCAGGGTTTTTTCTTCGAATAGTGAATGGGAAGACTGTTGTGATTCCTTTTAATCCTATTTCTTTGCGAATCATTGCACATCGTAAATATAAATGAGGTTTTTTCTTAATTTTTACTAGGTTTTTTAAGTACAGAAATTTCATTATACATTCGATCTCTCTCTCTCTCTCTCCCACCCAAACGCTGGACTTTAAATGCATTAAGAAATAAACATTGAAATTAAATGAAAGTTTTAAAAAACATTAAAACACTGACTAAGCATTAAAAATTTGTAATGCTTAAACATAATATTATACACTAGCCGCCCTTGGCGACCAGTCGGTTCGCCAGTATTAATGCTCGCTAAAATTTTCATATAATATTTTATTTAGCTGTGTCTCATAACAGGTTTTTCATCAAAATATTTTTAAACCAAACAAATTTTGATAATCATATAATTCATTTAGAGTATTATTTAGTATTATTTTCTTCAGATGTTCTGTTCAATGTGCTATTCATCTTTCTCTTTGTATCCGAACAATGATTGTCCCGGAATTGATATTTTACTTAAATGGTGGAGGGAAAGGTCTAAAATTCTACGTTTTCATAGAATAATGAGATTCAAATTTTCATAAATGTAAACACACTAAACAATAAAGACAATTGGTTTTTAAGAGATGCTAAAGTTTAAAAAAAGCTCGGAAAATGCCGCGCACAGAGGAAATAATATTGATACACACACATCCTTCTTTTCTTTTCTTTTTTTTTCTATCCTTATTTTCTTCACTAATTTTGTTTCTACAAACCCTATTTTCACTTTGTTATTCTTTTTTTTTTATTCCGTGCCGAAATTTTATTTTGAGCAGGCATAGATTAAGACTAATAATAAAAGCAGCTATTTTGTTTCTTTTTTAAACATCCCGTTATCTATGAATGAAAACCAACTGACTTCGCGTATTTGTTTCTAAACGAATCATTATTTATTACTTCCTGCTATCTCACTCAGTTGGCGTGGGGGAAGGAAATGCAGATTTTTGGCGGGAAAGTTAGAAAAGGGTCGTTTTAACTATTTTCCTCGCTGTTTTTTCATTTTTTCTCTCCATAAGAACCATCCTCGTGTCTTAACGAAACTATTAAACAAAAAATTAGCCGAATCGGTCGAGCCGTTCTCCAGTTTTGCGCTTAGCCACGCATTTCGAGCTCCATTTTTATTATAATAGATTAAAAAAATCAAGCTTTTTAGAAACTAATTAAATTGTTTAGAAAATTTGCAAAATAAATAGTTATTTATGTAAATGACTTAAAAAAACAACTGTTTCTAAAATTCCAGTTCAATATAGCATACTGGATATGGCTTTATCCCTTTTTGCAACAATTCAAATCTTTTTGTTAACCTTCTCTAAATTCAATAGCTAGGGTTAAAAAGGTAGAGCATGTACCGTTTGAACCCTTCCACTTAAAGAATTTGTGTAAACTTTAAACTTCTATCAAAGACATCATATGGCAATTTTCATAAATTAATTGTAATTAAATGAAATCTCATCACAAATATTAGATGAAATATGAATGGCCAATGGGAAGTCTATCTGACCATGTATGTGTGAACTTGATACCCTAAAATGGAAGCAACTAGCTAAGTGAAAAGTAACCTGCAATTTTATCAAAATGTAGATTTGTATTAATTTTTTAGAAGATACAATCTATAAAAGGATTGTTTAGCTGAGAATCTTTATATCTGTGAGTGATTAATTATTTAAAATTCCAAATGAAATTAGGAATAAATGATAATAAATAAAATTAGGAACATTACTTTGACATCATTATTACATATATGTATCGATTTTTTGCTTCAATCCAAATGGATAGGAAAAAGTACAAAATTCATACTTGATTCTATTTAAATGTTCAAAGAAATATAGAAAACATTGCCCCGAGTAAGCATATGCATAGTAACAATTAGAGGTAAATACTATCCTTGGTCTTAACCTTGATTTAAATATTAGATTGCTAATAATAATAAAATATTGATAAAAAAATCCAGTATGGGCCCCACAGCTTTTAAAGTCAATCCTACACCAATGTGTGCAATTTATAAGGTTTTGTTCCATAAATAACAGTCACATCAATAACAAAATTCTGAATAAAGTAATGTATAATCCTTTATTTCATATGTGTAAACAAAAGGACAAGATTTCAAGGCATAACTATGAGTGTTAAAACTTTGAATATCCATTTATTGCCCATGCAACACTGAAACATTTATCTGCATTATTTTACATGAGATCATTCTGATAAACATGCAATAAAAAATTGTGTAGCACTTCCCACAAGATTCATCAAAAGCTATCTCATTTATCCTCTAATGAAGAATGCTCATTCGCATATCAACAAAAAAATTGCTTTAAAGAACTGTAAAATAAATACAGAAATTTTGAAATTAAATATATATATATATATATATATATATATATATATATATATATATATAATTTTACAGATCTACCATTTTATCAAAGAAATATATCTTTGATAAATTATTGAAAAAATATCTTAGGACAGTTTATGGTGTTAAAACTTTTATGAGGTCAACTAATTAAAATTATTCAAATACTTAATTCAATTTATTTTGCTATTAGGCTTTTATCTACATCAAGGAACAAATATTAATAACTAAATATTAAAAGCTAAACTAATATTAATATAAAACTAAACTAATATTAATAACTAATTAAATATCAATTTCTGAATAGAAATAATTCTAAAAAAATTTCTTATTGTTTCTTTTATGAATTTGAGAGATTATTTTATTCTGTTCAATAAAGAACTTCAAAACAGAGTTGCATTATAAAAGCTCAATTTCATGTTTTTACACAATATAAGTATGAAAAGAGAAATGATATAACAATAAATTTTATTATATTCTTTTAAATTTAGACTGCTTTAAAATGCAAAATTCAATTGCATCTGTTTACTTTGAGCAAAGAAAAATAATTGTAGGTAGAGATTAGCATAAAAAGTATAAATTTGCATTTTAAAAATAGTTGAACTATGAATGTGAAATATATCAAATATAATGATATCAAATGTATTTAATATATATCAATATCAATTTTCCAAATATATTCCTTTCAAGTTCCTAATGCTTCAATGAAATGTTTAATCCCAAGTGAGCATAAAATTGCATTATGAATATAATTCAATAATTCAAGGGAACAATTTGAACAAATATGCTATGTCAAAGAAATGCTATTGAAACCAAAAACAATTTAAATGTAAGACCATATAAAATATTATGGGACACACAATTGGGGAAAAATTAATTTTCCTCTTATCTTGAACGAGCTTTGATTTCTCCCTCATAGTGACACCATCACAATAGCCCTTTACCTGAAGGATTTTTTGGGCTTTCAGATCTTGTAATATCTTAAGATGGTCTTAAAACATCCCTTATGTTTACTACCCTCTAATTCATTAAGATGTTGAAACTTGTATGAGGAAAAAAATATGTTAAAATGTGTTGGAAGCATTCTTCGAACAGTAGTTTTGCAATGCTGTTATTAATGCAAAATGAACTTGCATTATTCCTTACCTTACATTTAAATGTGTGTAACATGCTTTTGAGGACACCTTGGGGCTATGTCAAAATATGTATGGAACTTTTAGAGGATTAAAATAAAGAAGTTCATTATTCTAAAATAATGATATTCAAAGCTTCATAATTCTATCAATCTTGACCACAGAAGATTGAAATGTTAGACTGTCTAGATAATTTTAGACTTTATAACTGTTTTCAGAAGTGCATGCATTGAAATTATTAAAAAATATATTCTATGGAAAGCATATTATTACAATATTGAAGGATTTGATTTTTTTCTTGAGATTTTTGGTTTCTGTCATGAAATATGTTTATTAAATAAATAAAATATAATCACAGTTTACTTTCACATCTTTAACGATGAAATTATGTAATCATTTTTTCATTCACTTCCTGTAGTGCGAAAGAAATTCTGCAGTGTTACTAATGCCAATACATTTTAATACATTCAGAACTTCATTTTCAGCAAATACATATAATGAGTTAACTTTTGGTTTTACACATGTAACATTATGTTGTAACAAATTTGAGAAATTCCAATAATATTTATAAAGGTGGATTCAAAATTAAAAAACAAAAATTCTACTTTTTAATACACTAAAAAAGTATGCTTCAAATCTCTTTTTTTTGTTCAAGTTTATTTTAGATAATTTATTCACAAGACATAGTCAAAAAAGAACAAAATAATAATAAAAAAAAAACTTACAAAGATTCTGCTGCAGCTACTCGTTCTGCCAACCCATATAGATCTTCTGCTTTTTTTAAATCAACAGCTATAGAGAGCACAGGAGGTGGGATTTTGTCCTGTAAATTTTTTTTCAAAATGTCAGAGAAAAATTCATAATCATAATTTGATTAAAAAATACATTTAGTCAATTTTGAATATGCATAAAATGTCTTTATTAGGCTGCTTGGTCAAAAACCATATTATCTGTTTTTCTCTGCTGAAGGGTCCATCCAGTCTGTGAATTAGTAAAATTTGATTTCAACACGCTCATTTTTAAAATATATAATTTTTATAAATCACTTAATAATAATTTCATAAATTCCTTTTGGTGTAACAGAAGCTAATTAAATAGCTAATTAAACTAAATCGATCCACTGCGGGCATAACTGTTAAATTGATATTAAATAAAATTTACACAAATTCAAACTGCAATAAAAGATTTTAAAAAAAATTAAAATTATAGACTTTTTTTTATTTTCAAAAGTTAAATAATAGATTGTATATAGATTAGTCTAGTATATAATTCTTAAAGTTTAATTTTAAAAAAATTTGACAAATCCTTTTTGGGTCAATGTAGTAAAATAGTCACAACAATCTCTAAACTATATGTTTATCCAGAAATCTTTTAATGTTATAAATATCATCAATGTATAACATTTCACTCTGCTTAATAAAATGAGAGAAAAGGAGGGGAGTGAAAGAAAATGGATTACAATTTTATTTGTTTACAATAGGTTACTTATTGTTTTTATTTTAAAGCATTTTTTCTATCCAATGAAAATTTTTCATTTTAGCACCTTTTTTTTTGTGAAATAAGACGCTTTTCCTATACAGATTTTAATAACCCTCATAAATGATTCCAAATCACACATTAAAACTGTATTCAGACAATTAAAGCTTCAATTTGATCCCAATTGTTGATTCACTAATTTAGGAACATACACATATTAATAACAAGTTTCAAAAACCTAAATTTTTAAAAATAATGAGTGAATAAACTCTTTTCAGTGATTTTATGCTACTTTTTATGAGGTATAAAGTAAGAGTTAAATAAATTAACTAAAAAGAGATTACTCAGATTAGCCTTATTAAAAATATATATATACATTGGAGCCTTTAATTGAAATGAACTTTTAAATAGGGAAAATTTTAACATGCAAAAGGTGTTAATGATCAATTTCTTTGAATTTTAATATTTTAAATTAAAAAAAAATGTTATACATAGCTTATTCAGAAAATTCTTTTATTACACATTCTTTAACTCTAAGGAAGTACAAAGACAAGATGAAAATGCTATGGCAGGGTCTTTTAAAATGATGTACTGATTTGTTCATTTAAGAACGAAGATGTTTCAATCTCTATATATTTTATTTCGCTCCATTATCTTAACAATAATAGATAATCAAGCAAAATTCATAGGAGGGTAGGTCTCTTTCCATCAGTAGTAAGATAAAAATTGCTGTGAAGTAACTCATACTGTTATTTAAGAATAGATAGATCTTATGGGTTAGAAAGAAAACACATATTTTTCCTAATATTATTGGTCATCTGCTTGTAATTTTTCAACATGGAATAAGGCTTTGTATATATCAAAATATTAGAGTACCAAAAATATTAGAATATTAAATTGTTAATTAACTCAAGAATTTATCTATACATGTTTTAAAATCAAAGATAGAAAAAAAAATAATTACCTTGTTCCGACTGTTAAAAGCTTCAGACCCTTCGTCAACCATTAAATTTTCTCTTATCCTCTTTAATGTTGTCTTCAGTTTGTTGCTTAAAATATTTTCAGTCAAATCGCTCTGTAAGAAACAGTCACACTGAATAATTTGATATTACTACAGTAAACATGAGAAAGATTTTTTTCCCCACATATGAGGATTATAACTTGGGTCCCAATTAAAGTATAGACAATTTAAATTTCACCTAAATCATTCATTAGATTATAACATTCAAAAGAATCAATCAGTATTTATAATATCAGTGAAAGAGAGCAATAGAGTATATTAGAAATTTTAGCATTCAAATAAATGGCAAGATGAAGGATACAATTCCTATTCGCATAAATATTTAAGATATTATTCTAAAAAAAAAGAAGAATTAAATGTAGAAATTTAAGAAATAAAAAAAGTCACTTATCCTATCAAATATATATACATATATGGGGAATATATTTCAGATAAAATGATTTGACACCTATATACACACATATTCTAAGAATGAAACAGTAATCAAAAACACAAGTGAATTTTAAACAAGATGCACCTCCATTCCCTAATTACAAAATACTGTTCCTAAAATAGATAAAAATTTGGTTTTATTTTTAAAAAGAATGCATCAACTTTTGTTTATTGTATATTTTGATAAAACTGAATAGAGTACTATAAATATGAACCTATATTTACAATTGAAATACAGCATTTTTTTTAAGATTTTGAACCAGCGCTTTCCAGACAAATCGATCACACTTAGTCTTGAAATTTAAAGCATACACAATAAAAATTGTGACTTTTATCTCTAAGTTCGAATTTTAAAAATCAGGATAGAAATTTTTTGCTTAACGTTTTGAACTATTTTCACCATTGACTTTAGAGTAAAGGTTTTAGTTACAGTGTTAAAAAAACTACAGAAATGAAAACTATAGTTATTCCACAGAAATTCGTTTGGAACTTAAGACATTCACGATTAAATTTTAACAAATGTTTATAAATTGATCTCTTTTATAGAAATTTTTTAGCATTTTAAACTAAAATTTCCTCAAATGATATTCTACTCCTATTTCTTTTCCCAAATTTTTAGGTGATTATTCGAACATTTATTTTTAAATTAATAAAAAAAAACTTTGAAAACACCTTCATTAATTAAATTGTAGTTCATTATTTTCTAGATTAGTTGAATGGCTTTTTGTTAATTTATTTCCCTGATGTAATTAATGAAAAAAGAAAACTTTTCGCACAAGAAATATCCAGCTCATTGGCAACTCAGAATCAAGAAATCACGAATGTTTATTAATAGAAAAGTTCATATAGAAGCAAAATTTTGTTGAATTTGTTAATAACTGTTTGGCATTAGCATGCAAGATTTGACTCTTTACGCATTTGAAAAGACAGAATTTTTTTTTTCAGCAAACGGTAAAATATATTTTATTTCATGCATATCTGAGAAAGTTAGTAAGACAAGAATGACTACCTCTTTCTCAAACACAATAAAAATATTTAAGAATAAATTACAGAAATTTTTTGGATTTTCAGAATTTGGATACATAAAATTGTTTAAAATCATAAAAATTTTATGCTTAAGAATTTGATATCAAAAGTATGATAAGGAAAATAAAATAAATGCTGGAAAACTTACCATTTCTTTTGCAAAAAATATGTAGACCTGCAAATAAGAAACCTTAATTAGTATGCAGATTACTTACCAAATAAAAAGAAAAGCAAAGTAAAAATAATCAATATTTCATATCATTTAAGGATTTGGATCCAATGATAAGTCAAGTTTAATAATGTAGAAAAAATAGCTAGTATAATAGAGAAACCTCAAGTTGATTGATTTTAATAACATACAAGAATACAATAAGTTTAAGAAACAAAATATCATACACTTCAATTATATCTTCAATTATACTTTTGTATTTTCTTACAATTAATAGCTAATTAATAACAAATATTCTCTTTGCTCAAAATTAAAAAAAAATTGGATTAATGAAGCTAAGAATTAAATAAAAGACAAATACACAGTTGCCTTTTTTATCATGTCAGTTGGGGATGAAGTTTTTGTTGTCAATAAAAATCTGTATGCAAAAAATAAAAATTTTATTATCTGCACAAGCATCTCAAAAAATCAGCTTTTATTAACGTGCTGCCATTGCATTTACAGAAGCTCTGCTAAAAAATAAGTTATTTACTACTGCAAATAAAACCTAGAAAAATGTAATTTTGAGCAAGTGATTATATCAAATGGAAAATATAGGAATGTGATATTTTTTTAAACAATAAATGCAAGATAAAGTTTTTTTTGATCATTTGCAAAACTAAAATTATTGATTCAATGAATGAATTAAAATGAATAAAAACATAATTTAACTTGCACAAGCAAGTGATGCTTGAACATTAAAGAAATTATGTTCTGACATGATATATTGAAATATGCATAGCAGATTTCATTTTAATCTCTTTTTTTTTTGTTTTAATGATGTAATGTTGGTTTAAAGAAATATTTTAAAAACATATTTATACTGCAATTCCTGTAAGGTGATTAATTAATAACAACTTTCTGATTGATATTTCAGGTCACTACACACTTTCCATGTTACTAATACTATAGATATATAGCAATGGATATAAGAAAGCATTAAGAGATACATTTATATGCAAAAGATAATAAAAAAAAGATTTTCTCACATTTGTTGAAAAGTATAACCATTTAAATATAAAAGAAAATAAATGTTTTGAAACATTAGTAGAAGGTGCAAAATATATATTTGTAATAAAAACATAAATTCATTACTTACAGAGTACATGTAATAATCAAAAAGTTGTGTCATACAAATAAGGACATCAAAAGCAATGGGTTTTAAGACACTCATCATTTGCATGTACTTCCCTAAAAAAGATTATCATTAGTTATGCATACCTATAGACATTTGTTGCTACATTATGAATGTTATTTTGAACATTTATGAAATCTTAGTGACCTATTTATGAAAATAGAAAGCTCAGTTGTTATTTTTTTTTTAAAAAAAGCTTTATTTATGAAATAATTACATTTGCACATAAAACACATTTCATGCATTGTTTAATGAACACACAAAATTAAAAAACAACAACCTGTTACAAAGTTGTAATGGAAAAGAGAAATTAAGAACTAATTAATTTTTTTATGTCCAATGAAGGCATTAATTATTATAAAGCTCAGTGCTATTTTAGTTTGGTATTTTTAATGTGATCGTTAATCTGGTGAGCACATTTCTTTTTCTATCAAAATTTAAGTTATACCACAATTAGTTTTCTTTTAAACTAATATATCTGGTATTGTTTGAGATTAGACTATTTTCATATCTAATATTCTAAATATAAAAACTGCCTTTGGAACAAAAAATATTATAATGCAAAAGATCTGTTAAAATGTTAGTTTTAATTATACTATGTGCCAATAGATGGCGCCATGAGTTCAATATGCATATTATATATAAGACTGCTCACTAAATAAATTTACTTCCCCCCATCTCAGATGCAAGCGCAGAGGATCACGCAGAACAACGAAAGACATGTCCTTGCAACCTGCCATTACTAGGGTTAAGCCCTTGCCGGGGCTGGGTACCCCGTCATCTACTTTACTTCCCGCTCAGCTACATTCTCCTGCTAGCCTCCGGAACGGAAGCGATTCGGAGGAAGAAAGCGTAAAGCGCATACGCGCGGATGATGACTCCGATATGGAATCGAAAACTATCACGCAATGTTATTGCAACCAAAAGCTCTTTCTAGAGCATAAAATTGAATTTCTTTCAAGATGAGGGATTGCTGAACTCGATCGAACTAGCCATAAAGATGGGATGGGACAACTCTGAGGAGTACACCACCGCCACTATAAGACGACAGGAACTTGACCAACAGCACGGAACACTAACTGGTGCCATTCCTTCTTGTTGTGACTGTACAAAAAAGAGCAAAATAAATTCGCGTTTAATCCAGCAAACACAGAACACATCCAGTTCATGTTAAACTACTAAAAGTAATGCTCTTTACAGTCACTTCATTAAGGAGATTGTCCTTTTTCCCCAAAGGACGGGCGCTCCGAGAAATATTCCGCAGAAGCTGAAGCTGAAGATAAATTTACTTCTCTTTCTATGACTAGGAAAAATAAAATACTTATTTACACTGCCTATTTGCGTCCAGTAATTACATATGCTTGCCCGGTGTGGGGATATGCTCCTAAAACAACTCTTAAATATCTTGGGCGTCTACAAAATAATTACTTAAGAAATATTTGTCACATGAAATGGTGTATGTCTATGGAAAATATGAACAAATCTCTAGATTACCCCCCCCCCGTTAAAAAAGTTTATTAAAAATATCTCAATAAGATTCTTTAGCAACATGGAAAAATAAATAATGAAGCAATTAAAAATATCCCAAAATACCCCCTAAACCCAAAGCTAGACGCCCTAAAAATATTCTGCAATAATCTTTTTAGTTTCTTAATCTCTTTTTTGTCTTAACTGTAATATTCAAAGTTTAAAACTAAGTTAAAATCAAAACTCTCACTTCACTAGGATGCATATACCACGCCCACTCCCCACAATAACCAATCGCAGCTCTTTCTGACACTCGCCAACTCACCCACCCCTCCATCCAACAAGAACTATTTATACTGAAGCAGAATCCCAAAGCTCACTTCCAGACCTTCATCGAAGAAGACCACGTTAAATATAGACTGCCATGCCGCTTACTACCTGCAATGACCGAGGATAAGCCCCTGTCGGGGTTAGGCGCCTCGTAATCCTTCCATTTCATAAATTGACTTTTCTTCCTGCTGTCTCCAGCTAAACAGATATGTGACTGACTCATTTGTGTCTTAATTCTTGCTTTGCTGCTCTGATATTTAACTCTGATTTGTTCAGGTTATGGGCCCAGATGAGCTTAAAGAATAAGATTGTAATGTTTATCAAAATAATTATGATAAATATTTTTGTTGAATTATATGAAAGACGTGGAAAACCACATGGTAGTAGGCCTAAGTTTAAAGTGTGTATAACTATGATTGATTATTTTTTAACTTTAATCTTGCATCTTAATTAAATAATTAAGCAAATTCCCATATGAGAATAAATTAATTTTAATAGAAAATTTATTAAAATTGCTCTCAAAGGAACTTTGTCTTGCTTGGTTAGGGTTAACAAAAGGATTCAGCATGCCTGGGGGAGAAGTACATGGATATAAAATTTGTAATGAAAATGCACCTTATTAAAAAGGACTTGTGGGATTATGTAGCAGGCATTAAGGAAGATACAGCTAAGGATATAAAAGCACTGTCTTATATTGTTGAAGGAGTAAGTGAGACAATCTTTAATGATTTGAGGGAATTATCCAGTGGGAAGGCGGCTTGGAAAGTGTTAGAAGATACTTCTGAGGATAAAAGAATTACAAGAAAGGTATCAATTATAAAGGAATTGGTTAACACTCGCTATACAGATTGTAAATATATGTTTGATTATTTGCATAGAGCTGTTTCAGCATATCAGCAGCTAATATCTACAGGTATTAAACCTGATGAGATGTTAATTGCTGGGATAATTCTAGCAAACTTACCAGATAGATTTGAGCCTCTCATTTTGGCATTAAAGAATAATGGTGAGGAAATTACTGTGGATAATGTAAGAAATAGATTATTAGCTGAAGATGTAAAGCCCCAAGTAGAAGTTAATAGGGAACAGGCTTTTGTTAATAAAAAGTATAAGAAATATTTTAAGGGTAAATGTTTCAAATGTCACTTATATGGACACAAAAGCTCAGATTGTTCTAAAGTTACACATAATGAAAAGAAATCTGAGAAAAGAAATAGTTTTAAGACAAAACTAAAAAGAGAGGAAGCTTACATGGCAGATGTGTATGTTGCCCACTCTAATCCAGATCCTAATGTTTGATCAATGGATATTTGTGTTTCTTATCACTTGACTCCATGCAAAGAATTAATTGATGATTATACTAAGCTTAGTGTAAAGTTAATTAAAACTGGGAGTTCAGTAATAGAAGTTGAGGTAATGTAACATTCCTTTTGTCTCGAAATGGAGAGAAAGTGCATGTAACTTTTAGTAATGCATGTTCCTAAGTTGACAGCAAATTTATTGTCTGTTAAGTATTTGAATAAAACTTTTGGAATGATAATCACATTTACAGGAGAAAGGTGTTTGGTCTATAAAAACAAGCATTTAATCGCTAGTGGGGCAGGTGTTGGTGACAATTTATATTCACTAGATACAAGTAGTAAATGGGCCTTGATAACTCACAATATTTCAAATGATTTATTGCATAAAAGAGTAGGTCACTTAAGTAAAGGGGGTATGAAAAAGCTGAAGGAGATGGTAGAAGGTTTTACATTTAATGGAGAATTGCCTGATTGTACTTCCTGTATCAAGGGCAAGATGCATAAGCAACCATTTTCTAAGGGAAAAGCTAAGCGTGCTAAAGAAATATTGGGTATTGTGCATACAGATGTATGTGGGTCAATGAATGTTGCATCAATTGGTGTTCTCAATATTTTATTTCCTTCATTGATGACTTGTCACGAATGACTTTTATCTATTTTTTGAATCAGAAGTGTTTGAGAAATTTAGGATATTTCAGTTGCATGTGGAGAAACAAACTGGGAAGTCAATTAAGGTATTGCGTTCAGATAATGGAACAGAATACATAAATAATGCAATGATGAAATATCTAGAATCAAAAGTCTATTCCATTTACACCTGGGCAAATGGAGGTAGCTGAGAGGAATAACAGAACTCTTGTTGAACGGGCAAGATCAATGTTAGGTGATGCTCATCTTGATCGGAAATATTGGGCTGAAGCTGTTCAAACTGCTAAACATTGTAAAAATGTTTCCCCTACAGTGGCAGTTGCAGGTATGACTCCTTATGAAAAATGGAGTGGGGAGAAATCAAACTTGGAGTACTTAAAAAACTTTGGGTGTCGTTCATTTGTTCATATCCCAAAAGGAAAGCGAACAAAATGGGGTGATAAGGCAAAGGAAATGATATTCATTGGGTATTGTCAAGATAGGAAAAGTTATCCTTTGATAGATCCTGTAACTTAAAAAATAATAAATGCAAGAGAAGTACATTTTTTAGAAAATCAAATGTATAATCTAACAAATGGTGGTAAACCCGAATTTTATGATGACTCTTTATTCAGTGGGAGTATAATTAGCTCTTCAGACAATGAGACTAATAATGATTACAATAATGAAACAGAAAGATTAGGAAGTGATAATGATGAAACTGACTTGTCAGATAATGTTATTTCTTTAGGTAATAATGCTATTGATAATAACACAAGTATAGACAATTCAGATCATAATTCTCAGCCTGTATTTAATCGTCCATACAGAGAGACAAAAATTCCAAATCGTTTTCAGGACTTTGACATGAGTGGTATGTCAGATTTGCAAATGCCTAATTTAGATGGTATCTATTGTGCAAAAGCTTTGGCAGCAGCTATAAATGATTGTTGTCTAGAACCTAAAACAATTGATGAGGCATTGAATGGTCCTGATGGGAATCATTGGAGAGACTCTATAACTGAAACTACATTAGGTCATATCAAAAATAAAACATGGAAAATTGTAGACCAACCTAAAATGAAAAACATTGTAAACTATTAATGGGTGTTTAAAATTAAGAAAAACTCCAAAGGGGAGATAGAAAGGTATAAAAGTCAGTTGGTAGCTAAGGGCTTCTCACAGATTGAGGGGATAGATTATAATGAAACATTCTCACCAGTTGTTTGTTATGTTACATTAAGAGTTTTATTAGCATATGCTGCTATTTATGATTGGGAAATTAATCAAATGGATGCAGTTATGGCTTTTGTACATGGAACCTCAGGTGAGGAAATTTATATGAAAATACCAGAGGGTTTTAATGAATACTATAATAGAAATCTTAAAGACAAGGTTTTGAAACTAAACAAAGCATTAGATGGGTTAAAACAAAGTGGTAGACTTTGGTACTAAACGTTGGAAAAGGGTTTGGTTGAAATGGGATTGAGAGAAAGTTCCTTTGATAGTTGTGCTTTCATTAAAAGAGATCAAAATAATGATCTAGTTATAGTAACCATTTATGTAGATGATTTGCTAATTTTTAGCAATTCTGTAAAGCTTAAAAATTGTGTTAAAGGATAAAAGGATACTTGAAATGAAAGATTTAGGTACTGCAAATTATTGCTTAGGAATTATAATTGAACGTGATAGAAAAAATGGGTCTATTAGCCTGAATCAAACTCGGTATTTGGAGAGTATGCTTCACAAGTACTGTATGCATGAGTCACATCCTATCCTTTAAGTTTATTTAATGAACTATTATCCTTTGGACAGTAATAGTTCATTAAATAAACTTACAAATAGTAAAGAGGATATGAGAAAAATTCCGTTTCAAGCAGCAGTTGGAAGTCTCCTTTATGAGGCTGAGGCAATTCAGCCAGACATAAGTTTTGCGGTGAATTTAAGGTGCCAGCTCTGCAACAGTCCTAGCAAAACACACTGGACTGCTATAAAGTGTATCATTAGAAACCTTAGAGGGACCACAGAAACAATGCTCAGCTATACTAAAGACCATGGTGATAATGTTATTGGATACTGCAATTCCGCTTATGGAGGAGACATAGCAGATAGAAGATCTACAACTGGGTATGTTTTCATGATTGGTGGTGGAGCTGTGTCGTGGTCTAGTAAAAGGCAACACACAGTTGCAACAAACACTACAGAAGCTAAATACATGGCTCTGTCTGCTGCTGCTAAGGAAGCTATGTGGCTTAAGAAAATTGTGATCGACTTGGGAATCGCACACAATAATGGAATATCTGTGTATTGTGATTACAATAGTGCCATGAATCTGAGTAAAAATAATATGTACCATACACAGAGCAAACATACTGATATCCAAAATCACTTTGTACGGGAAGTGATAAAGAGTGGACAGATTACTGTTGAACGAATGCCAACTGCTAGAATGATAGCAGACTTTCTTACAAAAGCTGTGCCACGAGCAAAACATGAGTTGTGTGTCCAATTAGTGGGTTTAAAACTGTAACTGATACAGGTAGATATGTGTTTATTTAAGTGTCAGTTATGTTATTTTATGTTTATAACCAAGTTTTTTTTTAAATAAGTTTTGTAAACATGGTTTAGAATCTATTTGCTAATTTGTGTGTATATTAATCAAGTTTCTGGTTTACTCTGTATATTGTGTGTATAATCTAAAACTAAAGTGGGAGTGTTAAAATGTTAGTTTTAATTATACTATGTGCCAATAGATGGATGGTTCAATATGTATATTATATATAGGAATGTTCACTAAATAAAATTATTTCTCTTCCTGCTGTCTCAAGCTAAACAGGTATGTGACTGACTCATTTGTGTCTTAATTCTTGCTTTGCTGCTGATATTTAACTCTGATTTGTTCAAGATCCTATCACCTGAAATATTTTTTTTTAAAATCAATTCCTTTAGATAGTTAAAAAAAGAATGCTAGTAATTAATTTTTCCCTATATTTTAAATTTTGCTCACAAATACTAAAACATAAGAAATATTTTAATTAAAGTTTTGAGATAATTAAATAAATTAAAACTTTTGATTTATTGTAATAATTTTATCTCTTATAGTCTAAGGCTTCCAGTTATCTAACTTGCCTGCATTTAAAGCTCAAGGGCTATTTGATTCTAGAATCTTTTTAAAATTAATAAGAATATTCCCATAAAATATTTAAAAAAAATTATAGGAAATAAAAGTAAAGTAGTACAAAATCTCAATATAATAACTTAGCAATACAACATCTAGACTCACTCCATAATTGACTACATCCATTTAATTGTTTAATTTTGAAAACCAATAAAAATTGGAAAAATTGCACAGAAATAAAAGAACGGTCATTAAAAAGGTATAAAATCTTGAATTAGGATAGTATAAAAACTATTTATAGGATAATCTGCTCCAAATTTATAACAGCCGAAAGACAGAATTTTAGATATTTTCTAATTAACTGAATATTTTAATAACTTTTGCACTTTGAATGGAAAGGAAAGGAAGCATTCTATTTTTTGAATTATCAGAAAATAATATCTTTTAATCTCCTCTCAAATTATTGGAAAAATTGTCATAATCATACAAAGTTGAAAAGAAAATCAAAATTTAGTTACATGCGTGACCCATTTTCTGATATTAAAAATTTTTATGCATTTGCAAACAATTTTATTAATATTAGTATAATAAAAAAAAAGTTTTTTTTTTTTTTTTTTTTTTTTTTTTTTTTAAAATACAAGATCACCAGTTTAAGTGCGAGTAGAGAGGTACTTAAATTACAGTTTGCTTCATATGAGTTTACAATATTAATCGTATATCTTCAAATTGGGTAATGCTAATTCAGATTTATAATTAATTCTTAACATATTTCAGCTTTTATTTACTTATTAAAGGCTTTACATTTCCACCTACTTCTTTTATATTTATTACTAGCCGCCTTTGGCGACCAGTCGGTTCGCCAGTATTAATGCTCGCTAAAATTTTCATATAATATTTTATGTAGCTCACTGTAGAAAAAGCCTCAAAAGCCAAGTAAATTTCATTTCTATAAATAAGTAGAAGGATAGCAGGAGATACTGTGGTATAACAGACAAAGATGGCTAAAAAAAGATTAAATTGCTGCATGCATTTGAATAAGACATACCAAAAGAGCGTAAAACATTCAGTGCTGTGTTGGTTAGGATAGGAACTTGTTTCTTCCTTCCACTACTTGATGATTTTTTACTCATTTTAGTTTGTCTAAAAAGAACACAATAAAACTTAGACAGTATATAATAAATAATTAAATTTCAATTAAATGACCGATGGTAACAATGAAGTAACACACTAAATCGGCTTCTGCTGCCAGTTTTAATCAAAATATTTTGATACAATATGTACCAATAAGTATTAAGACACCAAGGCAAATGAGGATTTCTGTGGTTTCTCAAAAAGTAGAAGTAACTATCAAATGTGGAAATTTTGAATTTTTTATAAATAATTTAGAACTTATTATATACTAGCCGCCTTTGGCGACCAGTCGGTTCGCCAATATTAATGCCGACTAAAGGGTTAAATCATTTTTATATATAACTTGGTCTCTTAATAAATTTTTCAGCAAAATATTTTTAAGCTTCAAATTTCGATAGTCATATAACTCACTTATACTATTATGTAGGCCTTAAACAGTCCTATCTTTGAAGTCCGCATCTCTCTCTGATTTTCTATTAGTGCACATAAAATTCACTTTTAAATTAAATTGAAAATGATGAAACTTCAATTAATACAACGACCTCTTTACTCAATCTAAGCATGTCTTTAAATAAAACTAAGAACTGAACCGACATTGAAGTTTTATGTTCACTACAGAAATTAAAAAGTTATAATTTTTTTAATAATTTGTAATATCCCAAGGAATTATTCAGCAAACATTTCACAGATTAAATGAAACATTCAGTTTTTAATTTTATTTTTAGATGTATATAAATGCTCTCAATAATATTTTTTTTTAGGTTTATAAATATAATTCAAAAAATTATTTTGGTCTTATAGATTCATATTTGTAAAATATTCTTAATATTTCAACTTCTAAATAAATAAATAAGCATTTCTATCTTCTTCAAATCTGGCTGATTTATTCAGTTCTGAATATTGCAAGTTTAGAACAATCATCATTATCATAATCTAGACCAATTATTCTAGAGTAACCTTGATTGGCTTCTTTGAGATCTTGATAGAGTGATCTAAAATCGCCAGTTTTTACCGTAATAGTTATATTGAAATTTTCATAGATCGATCAGCTTTGATGATTGATTTAGTTGATTGGATTTTATTTAAGGACTTATTTAATGAAAGACTTTTGTCTCAAGAATTTATTATTATTTAAGGAATTATTGTCTCAAGAATATTTTGTTAAATATGATTCACAGAGCAGATGATGTATGTAAAAATTTAATTCATCTGCATTTTTTCCCTAAATCTATAATTATATATTTCATTTGGACCAATTGCTAAGAGATTATTTATATATCTCCCCAAAAAATTAAGGAATTAGATTACAGAAGATGCCTTGTAGATGTTAAGCCATATTTGCCTTAAATAAAATTGTTTAATTGGATTAGTAATATGTGTATAGTAAAATATCATAGAAAACGTTTCCATCCCTTTATTTTCCAAAATTATCATGTTATATTATGTTAATTTGGAATGATATTTGATTTATTTTTTCTCGTGAGAGAACACGATATTGTTTTGGTAGAAAGTTTTGATGTCTCTGAATTTTGCGGGTAAAAATAGTTTTATATGCTTTTACAAATTTTGCATGTCAATTATTACGTATGCTTGTTTGAAAGAAGATGCGTTTTTATTTCGCATGATTCATTAAAATGCGGAGAAAAATTACAATCCCGAAGGTGAATTCTTTGATTTGCACAAAATATCTTCTTCACATTGCTTTTTGTTCTTCGTTTCTTTGAAATGACGTCATTTTAAAAGTTCGTTTAAGATTTCTTGCTTTTAAATAATTAATCTCGCTCTCAGAAGATTATCGTTTGGTGCTTTTCTAAAAATTCTTTTTCAGTTTTAACTGTCGCAGTTTTTGTAATATATTTTTATTTTGTATTTTTATTTATTTTAATTCTTTAGTTGAATTATTAAATTTGATATTGAAAACGATTTTCACTTGCATTTATTGTTTAAAAAATATCACATTTCCTATTTAATTCATTTCATATAATCACGTGATGAAAATTGTATATTTCTGTTTTAATTTTGGTAGTAATTAACTTTTTTTAAAAAATCAGAGTTTCTGAAAATGTGATGGCAACATTTTATTAAAAGCTGATTTTTTTTTGAGATCCTCGAGAAGATAAAATTTTATTTTATTTATTTATTTATTTTGCGAAATAAATTTTTGAAAAAAACCGATTAAATTAAATGTTTAAAAATTCATTAAAAATAGATTTTTAATTCGCAGGTCAAAACATTAGTATCATTGAAAAGCTAATTTTTTTGCGCTTTAACGTGATGCAAAAATCAATTTTGTGCTGTAATATTTTCGGAAGTTATAGCGAAAAAACGTTAAAATTTGGTTTATTTTTTAATTAATTAAAATTTTAATTAGAAATTCAAAAAAAGGGCTCCGAGGTGCACATTCCCGGCACCCAAGGTATACATATACCAAATTTGGTAGCTGTAGGTCGAACGGTCTGGCCTGTACATCGCCAACAGACACACACACATTGTGCTTTATTATAAGTAAAGAAAAGATATGTATATTGTTACAAACGGGCGAAACGCGCGCGGAAGTGAAAACGTTGGCGGCTCTTCACAAGATGCTTCGCGCCAGCCGAATTGACTCGGCGAGAGGAATATTCTGGTAACCCCGAGTCAATTCTGGCTGCGCCGCGTTTTCTCTCGGTAATCGCCGAAGCCTCTCGGTACTTTCGCCCGGCTATATAAGAGACGGATTGCCGCTTGTTGGCAGTTGATCTCTCTTTGGGAAGAGAAGCGTTTCGCTTTACTAGCATCTTTTCGCTTGTTATTAGTGAGCTGTTTTTGCGTTTGCTGTTAACGCTGTGTTATTGAGCTCGCTAAGATTTACTGTTGCTGTGCTATACTATAGCTGTTTTGCAAACTGTGTTTATTGTGCGTAAGACTTGCATTTACGCTGTAAGTGACTGATTATTACTGGATTGTGTTTTCTGAAGTTTTACTTTTTCAAGTCATCCTGTATAAACCTGTAAATAGCTGTAAATAAATTTGTTTGTGCTGTCCTCAAATAAAGTCCATTCAATCCGAACCCGCTACGCTAAAAACATAACAATATATATATATATATATATATAATTTTTTAGATTCTGACATTTTAGCATGCCAGCTTTGTTTTCATATAAAAATATTCACAAGTTACAGTCCACTTTTATTTCCACATTTAAACTTTAAATTTTTTTTAAAAAAAATATTAATTATGTGTTATTTATACATTTAATTTGGGTTATTTTTGTTAACTCAAGAGCTTGACCTCTTATATATATCATGAGGTTATTTTGTGACAATAAATCAATTCAGTGAAGAATTAGTAATGAAAATTTTTAAAATAATCAATTAATCAGGTTAATTAATTAGCTGTTTGGAATAAAATTACTTCCTTGAATAATTTTCATCGATGCTAATTTTTCAAAATGTACAATATTAATTAGAAAAGTTTGTCCCCTCGCTTCCAACTATGTGTACATTTTTATAAGTGAGAGACTTCTTATTTATTTCAGTAGCCAAACAATCTGATCTTTCATTTTTATCTTTGGATCATTATATGAATTCATTTACATTCCTTATACCTCTTGCTATTTTAGAGAATTATATCAAAATTAAACGTCATTAGTACAATCATCATAACTGAAAACAATTAATACTTTGAGTTAAAAACTGTCCCAAATTTTTCATGGTTCTTCATTTATACAGAGAAGAATTTTAACTGTTTTGATCTGATTGTTTTTTCAATCCAAATATTAAAAAAAAAATCTAGCTTTTTATATTTTTGTAGGTAATATACTTAATTTTTATTAAATTTGTGATGATAAATTGATAAATAAAACTTAGAATGATAATAAATTGTTGATCAATAATTAAGTATTTGTAACTGATGTACCATTTGCATACTTGCCATTTGGAAATTACTTTTGAATAATTTAATAATTAATAAAAATTAAAATCTTAACAATTTAAAGCTATTAAAGATTCAAAAAAAAACTTTTAACATTATTCTAACCATATTCCCAACTTATTCAATAACAATTGAAAAATTATATATATATATATATATATATATATATATATATATATATATATATATATATATATATATATATATATATATATAAATGCAATAAATGATTCACAGAATAACTCAATTAATACAAGCTAAATTTAAGAATCTGTGTAATAACATGAAGGCCAAGAAACTAGATTTCTTGAGTGACATACATACACTTTTCTTGGAATGTCTTCAGCATTTTCATCAATGAACTCTTTTTTTAGTTCATCTGGAATTTCAGAGTCATCACTATCAGAATTGTAATGAGTCTTCTCTATATCATCAGTCTAAAAAAATAAATAATATATCTAAATAAAAAAAGAGTTTCAATAAGAATTAAAACACTGAATGTACATAAAACAAAGTATTATAACAGAATTTAAATAAAATTAATTTAGATGCTCTAATCCAGAGCTCCTCATTCATTTCTTCTTATAATACTGGATAACAAATAGAGTTTTGCATGGCTATTAGATATAATACTACTAGATTAAATTGCCTTTGAAAATTTTTGATGCTATTGAAATAAAATTACATAATAATTTAGAAGTATATTCCCAGAAAAATTCCAATTATAAGAAAAATTAACCAAAATTTAATGATTCATTTAAGGCATTTATTCTTTTTACTTTCTCTTCAAAATGTATTTTACTAAAACTATAAGAAAGTAACACCACTTTATGAAGTATGTGGAATATTCACTGCACTGAGCTATATTTCTGAGATTTAATAAAACCAAAAGATAACAAATCCATAAATTTTAAAACATTTCAATATGTATGAGTTGTGCTATTTTAATTAGCAAAATTTATTTAAAATTGCAAACTGTAAA
>JAOUZG010013036.1:2196726-2254330 GCA_026289955.1 Argiope argentata
CACACACACACACACACACACACACACACACACACACACACACACACGCCTTTGCCCCTAGCATATGTATTGTAAAGAAGTCGTAAAACTAGTCTCCTTTTGAAGAGACACATGTTCGACCATTGTTACTTCTGGCCAGCAGTGAGACGATTCTTCCTTTGTTGCGCATTGTGTTCCTCCCGCTTTGATGTTACCCTTTGGACTTGAATGGAGACAGATAATGGAACACATCTGCGTTTGCGGCCCTTTGAAGAAGGAAACCGTGTATAAACACCAGATATAGCTATTTCTTCTATGGACCACCCGACTGGAATAAGTTCCGATAATGAACAACATATGCGTTTTACGACCCTTTGAACAAAGAAGTACTGAAACCTCCAAATGTGAATATTTTCCCTATTGTGAAGATTCTGCTAGGGGCGTGGAGGAGTAGAAAATATTCCCACAGTAGCCGCTGACCATTGGGAATATTTCTGAAAATTATTGGATGATCAGCATCTCCAGCGCGCCAATGCGAACCTGAGAGGCGGAGTTTGACCGAGGTTAAAATGGAAGGTTTTGGAAGGAAGAGGACTGGACCAGCTGATCCGAATGCAGACTCGACGAGAGCTGATACGACGAGGAATCGAGCTGATACGACGAGGAATCGAGCTGATCCGAGATGAGCTGTGAGCTGAGCCGAAGAGCTGGACAGTTGAAGAGATACCATGTGATCTCGAATTTATTGATTAAAGATCTACCGGGAGTAATCGGTAGATCTATTGAGCTACCGCAGTAGCTGGATAAGCTAACAGCCGGTTAGTTTTCCCTTGCGATAGTCGTGGAACTATTATCCCAGATGTAAATATTTCCCAACATATTAACCTAGAGGATGTGTTGTGGTTTTTTTTTGTTATTGTATAAAGCTGTAAATAAAACATTTGTGTTTAAACTCTACCCGTTTATTTGATCGACTAGGAACAAGTCATTACAGTATTATGTACTTCTTTCTAGCAAATTATTTTTCATATTATAGCTATAGAACCAACCAGGCTGGTGGAGGAACTGCTATTTTAATCAAAAACGGAATACCCCACAATGAGGTCCCCCCACCATTACTACAATATGTAGAAGCTAACGTGATCCAAATTAATCTTAAAAATAAAGACCCCTTAACCTTAATTTCAATTTATGCCCCCCCCCCAATGTAGATCATTCTAAATATATTTTTGATATAGAAAATCTCATGAAAACCGGCTCTAACCAAATTTTCTGCGGCGATCTAATAGCTTACCACGTTGGCTGGGGCTGTAATTATAATTGTACCAAAGGCAATTCCCAAAAATCATTCGCCCTCCAGGCCGGATTGGAAATAATAGCCTCCTCTTCTCCCACTAGATTCGGTCCTACATCAGCCAACACCCTTGACTTAACTTTAATTAAAGACTTCCTTTACCCCTATGAAATAGAATCCCTCCCTAAACTTAGCTTAGACCATAATCCCGTACTGCTACACTTCTATTTCAAATATGTACTGTTCCTAAACGACAACCAACTCCAGGTTAAATGGAATAACTTCAAGCTGAACTTCAGCCAATCAGATACCCCGGTAAACGTAAATTTTAGTGACCCAGCAGAAATAGATAAACTTGTAACCCAGTTCGAAAATGATGTAATAAAAGCCAAAGAACTTGCCTCTATCCCGGTGATGGAAAAGTAAAAATATATTGACCCCGGAATGAGAATGTTAACAAGAGATAGAAATATTGCTAGGAGGATTTTTCAAAAAACTAGGGACCCAGTGTTCAAGAGAATGATGAATAGCATAAATAAGGAAATTGAAAAATTAGGAACTAAATTAGTAAACGCGGAAATAATAAATAAATTTATTAATGTTAATTCCGATGACGGTTCCATTTAGAAACTGGTTAAAACCTATAAACGTAAAATTAAGAAAATTCCGCTCCTTAATGGGCCGGTTAGTATTGCAAATACCGATAAAGAAAAAGCAAACAGCCTGGCAAACAGTCTGGAGAAACAGTTCAATTTAAATGATTTAAGGGACCATACCACAGAACAATTTGTAGATAACACAGTCAAAAGCTTTCAGAAAAATCTACCAAGTAAATTTAATAAAATTAATGACTTTGAACCTACCACAACTGATGAATTAAAAATCTGCATCAAAAAATTAAATGTTAAAAAGGCACTCGGTTTAGACAAAATAACAAATAAAATTCTTAAATCTCTGCCTGAAAATTACATTAAATTCCTCTCACTAATCATCAATGGAATGTTAGAATTAGACTACTTCCCTAAAGCCTGGAGAACGGCGGCCGTAGTACCGATTCTAAAACCAGGGAAAGATCCCACTCAACCTAATAGCTACAAGGCAATATCATTACTTCTTTCAATCAGCAAAATTGCTGAACAAATCATTCTAAATCGTTTAAATTCTCATCTAGAAGAAAACAATATCCTCGCTCCGGAGCAATTCGGATTTCGGAAAAACCTCTCAACAACTCATCAACTTGTCAGGGCAGTGGAATTTATCATTGATGGGTTTGAAAATAACCAAAAAAAGCCGCGGTTTTCTTAGATATCCAGAAAGCTTTTGATAGAGTTTGGCTGGATGGCCTTATCTGCAAAATGATCAACTACAATACCCCCCCCCCGCACCTAGTCAAAATTATCACTTCTTACCTCAGTGACAGATCCTTTAAAATTAGAATTAATAATGTTTACTCTGACACCAAACCAATATGTGCAGGTGTACCTCAAGGATCCAAGCTGGGACCAGTTTTATTTTCAATTTTCATTAATGACATCCCCAAACAATTTAACACCATGATGTGTTTATACGCAGATGGCACAGCAATACTAGCCAAAAATAAAAACCCAAATTACATATCAATAGCTCTAAATCGCCATATCAAATCTCTTGAGGACTGGTTCCACAAATGGAAAATTGAAATTAATGTATCTAAAACTGAAGCCATGTTCTTCTCTAAATTTTATTGTAAACCTAAATTCCCCCTTAAAATTAAAAATCCATCAATTCCATGGTCTAAGGAATGCAAATACTTAGGTGTCGTATTAGACAGTAGATTAAGTTGGAGACCCCATCTCATTTATACTGCAAAAAAGTTTCGAGACCTAACTCGTAAATTCTTTCCCCTACTCTCTCGAGACTCAATATTGACCAGGCAAAATAAAATACTCGTTTACACTGCTTACTTGCGACCAGTACTCACATATGCATGCCCGGTGTGGGGATATGCCGCCAAATATAATATTAAATTTATTGCTTGACAACAAAATAATTTCTTTAGAAAAATTTATAAAGTCAAATGGTACATGCCCAATACTAAAATGTATAAAGAAATAGATTACCCTCCCCCCTTTGATAAATTCATTAAAAAACTCGCAACAAATTTCTTCAAAGATATGGACAATAATAAAAATGAAGCAATGGTTAACATCCCCAAATACAATCCCAACTCTAAAATTAAACGATCACGTAGTATCCTACTCTAAAACCATCTTAATCACTGCCAACTTTTTTCATTATACCTCAATTTCAATCGTTAAAACTTTAAATTTTTAATATATCAATAGTGAATAACTTCTACAAAATTACCTACTCACGGTAGCATAACCCCTCACCCTTAACCGACCAATCAGAAAGAGTCCTGATACACGCCACCTCACTCACCCATCAACAGAAGCTACTACTACTTAAGACGATGCAGAAGACCACGGCAATCCACAGAACGCCATGCTCTTGACAACTTGCCATTACCAGGGTTAAGCCCCTGCCGGGGCTAGGTACCCCCGCAACCCATCCTGTTCCTGTTCCTTAGGAAGAGAACGAGACCAGCTGATCCGACTGGAGGCTCGACGAGAGCTGATACGACGAGGAATCGAGCTGATCTGAGATGAGCTGTGAGCTGAGCCGAAGAGCTGGACAGTTGAAGAGATACCATGTGATCTCGAATTTATTGATTAAAGATTTACCGGGAGTAATCGGTAGATCTCTTGAACTACCGCAGTAGCTGGATAAGCTAACAGCCGGTTAGTTTTCCCTTGCGATAGTCGTGGAACTATTATCCCAGATGTAAATATTTCCCAACATATTAACCTAGAGGATGTGTTGTGGTTTTTTTGTTATTGTATAAAGCTGTAAATAAAACATTTGTGTTTAAACTCTACCCGTTTATTTGATCGACCAGGATCAATTCATTACAGTATTATGTACTTTAAACACTAATTAATATATATAATACATACAGGCTAAATATTTATGAGGCTTGCTGCATACATGCTACATGCTTGCTGCAACCTGCTTGCATACATGCTTGCTGCAACCTGCAACTCTCTAATTCTAAAGGTCCTGCCATTAGATTATAGAGATGTCCTGAATCTTTGTGACATCTATTTAAAACCTAAATTTTTTACAAATCATGACAAATAATTCACAATAAATAGATAATGAATAAACTACAAAACTGATCATTAAAAAACTGATCTAACAAAATAAAATTACTGTAATGATTACATCACTTTGCAAGTATTATCATAAGTGAATTTTGCTAGCTTATGTTTTCACTTTCAAATCAAACATTAATTAAATGTTTATATTTGTACATAAAAATAAATGTAAAATTTTACGATAAATTTTTTTAAAATAATTTTTATAACTTAACATCTATTTAAAGTGTTAAGAAAATCTTACCCGTTTTTAGAGATTGATAGTAATGCAATATAAGAAAATCTGTGGCAATACTGTCTTATATTATCCACAGTTTTTTTTTAAAGGCATAATTTGATAAGAATATTAGTCTATTGACTATTGGTTACCTAGTGTCAAAATGTACTTAACACAGTGTTGGTCTGAATAAATTTTGAGCACAATTTGCAAAAGAAAAATTAATAGCATGATTTTAAAGAGCCTGGTATGATAAACAAGATCTTCAGAAATCAATACATACAAATTAATGAGAGGAAAATTAAGGAAAGAGACTTTTTATAGTTAGCACATTTCTTTAAATTACTTTGTTACAAGAAAATAAAACAATAGTAATGATTGATAAAGATGTTCATAATTCGAAATAACTTTTTTTCTTCAAATATACTTAGTACTAAAATCTTCATCGTTATATTTTGAATGGATGTTAAGCACTGTTTAACTTTCTTCAGGGCTTTGATTGTTTTTTCTTGATGGGAGAGATTTGATGCATATTCTTGACTAAACTCTTTTGTTTTTCTTCTGAAAATTGAGATATCAAAGCTTGTAAGTGTATCGTAATGTTATTATAAATGTTGAGAGAAATATTAATGCTACTGATACAGCAAACTTTTTCATTGCATTTTGCAATAAAGTCCCAAAATGGTTCCGATCGATGGTGTATTTGCAGAGGTCTTCTCATTCTGCATTTGTTATGAGTCATTTGATTGAGTATTGGAAACAATTTGGAACAATTTGTAACGAAACTGAACTCCCGCCTTTTGTGAGCATAATTAGCTGCATGTAAAACTGAAACTTTCAATTTTTTGTTCATATCCAATGCTTTTATCAAATTCTTTACAAACAGTATTTTTGTGGTATAAAATTATAATTATTCATTAATCTAAAAGCTGAAGAAGTGTAGTTGCATTCAGTGAAAGAAAAACAATTTTGATCGCTTTTAAATTTTCAGGTGGATTGTGGGTGGTACATTCAACGAACAACGATGACAACATTTCTTTTCTGGTGCAAAAACTGAGAATCCAGTTTATGAATAAGTCCTTCCTAAATCGTAGTAGCCATCCATGCATTTGTATTTGCTTCCTAGTTAATTGGAAAAGATTAAGTACTATGTATTGAAGTACTGTGGTCTTTTGCTTTTAAGTGGTTTTAGCTTTTCTTTTTCACACATATTAGCTCTATGCAGAAGTGTACTTTTCCCCTTTAAATGAAAGTTTTTTTCAGGTAAAAGATGGTAAAATAAGCTAGTTTCAAAACGAGATTTAAAACATCTGATGCAACAAATTAAGATAAAATATCCTTATAATTCTTTTCCTCCATTCTTCTATAGCATCAACGTCAATATTCGTAGTTTTACAGCGAATCGTTTTAAAAGAAAGGCAATGTCTGAATTTGAAATGTTCTAGATAAACAAATGCTGCAGCTGAAATCTTTACTTTTTAACAATTTTCACAGCCTTCTTTTTGAGAAACACAGCAAAAAAAAAAAAAAAATGAATATTTTGCGTTTTGGCATGTGTTAGCAATTGAATTAGAATTCAATCAATCCAATCAAATTTTTATTTTCTCATTCTTCAGTGATTTGAAGAAGGAGTATCGCTTAATGTTGTCATGGGAATAAAATGTCAATTGGCAAAATTTGAAACAATTGATTCAAAACAATTGATTTTCCAAAAAGTGCAAGTCCTTTCCCCTTTCTTTAAATGATGAGGCGAATTTTTGTTTTTCTAGAATTTTAAAAATGTAATCGAATCACGAAATTACAAAAGAAAAAAATCTTCCATAAAGCGAGGCTTGATACCGATAAAATTACATCACACTCAAAAGTTGTAAAAGAAAAAAAAAAAAAAAAAAAACGATTGAGTTGCAGCAAGGAGTATGGCACATGTACGAAGAAAAATTCCTCGGACCCGTATCCCGAAAAACGGTGTTGCCCAGAAAGGAATGCTTAGCAACAACAGAAATCTACGGACGTTTTGCTGAAGTAACAAGCGTGATAGAAAATTCACCGTAAAGGTTTGGCTTTCTTTAAGTGGAAGGGCGGGTCTGAAGTGATGAAAAATGAACGCGAAAAATGAGGAGAAAGAAGTTTTGAGCATTTTTTTTAGAAAGAAGAGTTACTTAAAATAGAATTCATTAGATGGCAGGTAAAGAAAAGTTATTTTATATTACTGTGTTTGAGACCTTGTCGAGGGCTGACAAAGGATATTACAAAAAATGACTACTTCAACGGAGGGACGCCTTTTGAAATTTTACTGTATATATTTTTATGTACAAAAAAGAAAAGAAAAGAAAATGCATTTTTTCCCTCTTCTGATGAGTGAAAAAAGGACAAATTTGAATTAAAATGTATCATAAACTTTGTATAACCCTTATATTAAAATATTTCAAAATAAAAAAAGCAGTAAAATAAATATCTTGCAAATAAACTGATTTTATCAAGATGCATTAAAAACTGAATACATATTGTGACGTTTTCGGATAGATAAGGAGAAATATATCAAATTCTGTTCCCACGGGAAAAGCAATTATAGATAACGGAGGAATTTGTGGAAGGTGGAGATTGCAGACTAGACGGGACCAAGACGTCTCCTTGCTAGACGCCGTTTCCCCCTCCCTTGTGATTGGTCATTTGCCATCCAGGGCCGGTTTTTGAGACCGAGATAAAAAGGAAGAGAGCCAGGTGTAGGGAGCGAAGTGTTAGGAGGAGACTGACGAAACAACAGCTGGTGCTTGGAGGGAGGATTCAACTTGGAATTCTGTGGGAAATTCTCAGGAGAGAATTTGTAAGGTACGTAGGCCGCCACGCCCTGTAGCCGAGCCCACGTGGAGTTCACCGGAACCTTTGGAAACATTCAGCGTCTCGTCTGAAGTGTGAAAGCTCATCCGAGCTTTGGAAATACCTCCAATTAGCTGAACAGCTGTCTCCTGAGCTGCTCTTCCAGCCAGTTCATCACCTTACGCTCTATAAACCCAGCAGGTTAATCGACAAGCAGAGAATCCCGAACCTCGGGCCAGATCTTGCGGGAGTTTCCAGAACTCCACCCTCCTTCTTCTACGAGAGAGACTACCTTGCTATTTGAGGCACAGCACCTTCCCCTAGTGGAACCCGAACGTAATTGCCTAGGTGATCGTAACCTATTTAATCAAGAATGTGTAATTGTGCAAATTACATATGTATTATAGCTGGAAATAAATATATTTTTATTTCTCCAAGTCCTGGTTTGTTTACGGCCCAACTCACCAGTAACCCCGGCCAAAACGTTACAATATACACTAAAATTTGTTCTAAAAAATTAAATCGATCTAAAACCTTTCCATTTCGTCTTTGAATAAATATTAAAGGCTTGGGAAAGATCTCTAAGCAAAGAACAAGTGCAAGTGAACTTAAATTTATAAATAAATACTGTTCTTACTTTCATTATTTAAATAAAAATGAATTTTTTAAAGCTTGTTGGAAAAAATTAAATATATATTTTTAATATTATATAAATCAAGTTTAAATGAAATCTCTTTATGTGAAGTAGTCAAATATCCATTAATAAAATTCAATATTCCTTATCAACAAATGACCTGAAAGCTTGGCTTCTTAGGAAGAATGTTATCCGCCTTATCTGGAAATTCATTTTATGAAAATGAGAGACCATAAGCATTCTAATTGTCTGAAAAAAAATTTCAAAATGACCTTAACAGGCAAGCGACGCATTTAGTTTATTACAGTGAAGGGGGGAAAGCCTTGATGACTCTAAATTTCAGACAATTATAAGTAAATTTTAGAAAGCGACTTTTTATACCAGAGCTGGTATTATAGCAGTTTTTGGAAAGAAAGTTATTATTCGTTAGATTATTTGTAATCTAGTTAAAGAGTTTATTAATTAATTACAAAGATTTTTCCTTCAATGTAAATGATTATCTTTAGAAATAATATTAGTAAAGAAAAGTACTGTTAAGGTCAGTATCTCCACTCTTGGTCAATATTTCCTTTATTTGATTTGTTGGGATGAAACGAGCGGACTATTTTTCTCGCATAGAAATACCTGAGTGATTATGCTTCTAGCTTCATTCCGGCGCATTCCTCCCGCAAACTTCTCACCATGATACTGTTTGCGTACCGTTAATACTTGTGTTCTTTCCTTGTCTATGTCTAATAAATATGCTGTTTTCAAGAACCATGTTGATATTTATTGAAAATTAACAACAAATTGGTAGTAATACTCTTGTTCTGATTCGTGGTAAACCGACCGTGGTTTAAGTTTCATTAAAATTCTAAGTGAATTGCGGGACTAAAACAAAACTGTCAGAAATGAACTTGTTAGCATGGATAAATTAATTATCCCAGAACTGATTGGAACTAATTACTTCATTTGGGCATTGAAAATACAGGCAGTGCTGAATTTGAAAAGATTGGACTCTTGTGATATCTGCGGTGAAACCAGACAATCTAAGTGGAACAGATGCAGCAGAATGGAATTAAAAAATAATTCTGACGCCGTTGCTTATATTAAATTACCATTGGCAGATGAACATGCCCTACAGTTCGTAGCAGAGGAAAATGCAAAATTTCTTTGGGATAAAATAAAGTCGACATTAACGGGTCAAGCAGAAGACCAAAAAATAGATGCCGGCAATGAAATGAAAAATCTTCAAATGAAAAGTAATAAATTGGCAAACGATTATTGCCAGAAAAGGAGGAATGGCAACGAAGGGTCATTCTTTAGGCCAGGATGTCACACCTAGGGATCTCATTTATAGTGTACGATCTGTAAGGAAAATTCTCTGAAGTAAGAGAAATTCTCAAAACCCAGCGTGACAAGTCAATGGACGAAGTTTTAGAAATTTTATATTAAGAAGAAAATACACCTTATTCGGCGACGAGCACTCGTACAGAAGGAGTCAATGCAGAAATGTTTTATTCTAGAAAAAACAAAAATTCAGGAGTAAGGCTCTGTTACATCTGCAGACGACGAAATCATATTGCCAAGGGCTGCTTTTAAAAATATAAAAATACTCATCAACGTGTTCCATGTAATGAAAATAATCAAAGATGAAATACACAACACCATGCAAACCATCAACAAAATAACGAAATGTTATTGATTATGTGTTTACTACTTCTTTTGAGTAAGACAATTCAAGTGATAAAATTAGGTTATTGGACAATGGATATATTTGTAATATGGCCAAAAGCAGTATGTCGTATGAAAAAATAATCCTTGAGACGAAGGTAGGTAGGTTGAGTTGTGTTTTCTGGGGCAAGAGCCCTGTTTGAATAAGCTGCACCAAACACGAGATAATACACTTTATAACAAAAAAAAAAAAAAAAAAAAAAAATCGACGTACCAAGAAACAATCATCCGATTGCTATGAAATTTCGTATGCATGAGGGTTTTGACCAGATATGCAAATGATTAAATTTCGGTGTCCAATAAATGAATAGTTTGATCTCCAGCGCATCGGAACTGTTCATCCAGCAGATATATATAAGGAGGAGTTCTTCAACGGTTGTTAAAACTTTTGGTTTTATTGTGATTCAGACGACTTTTCAACAACTTAAAAAATTCATCGCTACCGGGTTCGTGCTCATTACGAGCAACTGTCAGAGTTTGACAGAGGTCGTATAATTGGAATGAAAGAGGCCGGTTGGACAAATCGGAGAATCGCTTGTCACTTGAGTCGAAGCGTTGCGGCAATAAGTAGATGCTGGAAAAGATGGGTGGAGAATGGCAGAGTTCAGCGTCAGGATGATAGCGGTCGACCTAGGGCCACAACAAATCGTGAAGACAGTGGTTGTCCGTTCAGCTGTCACAGCGTCTTCTTCATCTCTATCAACCATTAGACGTCCAACCCAAACACCAGTATCAACCATGGACATTCACAGACGGTTAAGACAACGATTTTTTTGGTTTGTATGGTTTACTAGCGCAAGAGCCATATTTGGCTATACAGCCCCGGTTAATCGCGCCGACCGTTACGCCATCTGCCACTCACGCATGCACACTGCCGCACACTGATAGATTACAATGGTGCATGGCTCGATCAGGTTGGAATGATGCCAACTGGGGACGTATAGTTTTTAGCGACGATTCCCGCTTCCAACTGTGTCCTGACGATCATCGAAGACGTTTGGAGACACCCAGGGCAAAGAGGGGATCCTGCTTTCACTATTGCACGCCACACCGGCCCTCAGCAGGGCATTATATTCTGGAGTGCCTTTGATAGCCAACCCCTTTGGTCGTCATTAGAAGAGCAGTTACAGCACAGCGGTCCGTCGAGGACATAATAGGACCTGTTTTGCTACCGTTCCTTTTGCAGTCCCCTCGGCAGGTCTTTCAGCAGTACACTGCCACATCACATACGGCACGTATTGCTATGAACTGTCTGCAAACTTATCAAACACTTTCTTGGCTGCAAGATCTTTCTCCCATCGAGCATGTCTGGGATATGATGGGAAGGCGATTGTATCTGCCATGGAATGTTAGTGACCTAGTTCGACAATTGGAGCGAATTTGGCGGGAAATACCTCAGGGGACCATCCGGAAGCTTCATCGGTCTATGCCAAGCCGTGTGGCAGCTTGTATCCAGACTAGAGGCGGGTCAACACCTTATTGAACTTGTTACCGTAACTCTGAAATAAACTATTCAATTTTTCTGAGATTTTAATCATTTACTATTCTGTACATTGTCCTTTTATCCACTAATTGTCGTCTCAATCGGATAACTCTCTCTTGGTGCGCCGATTTTTTTGTTATAGAGTGTAGAACCACATCATTCTTTAATCATCAATTAAAAGGAATAACGAATAGTACGAAAGATGCTTTAAATAAACTCCTAATAAGATGGTAAAAAGGACTCAAATGAGTGTGACGATATGTGCATCTTTAAGATAAAGAAAGAGGTTTTGGCGAGGATTTTCTCCCACCAGATCTTTTAAGGTAATAACATTCTTACCAAAATGGTTGAGTCTACTAATGACCAAATTTAGACTTTCTATTAAGACATGTTTTATTGAAAAAATACATTGGCTACATAGGCATGTGAGAGGTTTTTGAACAGAGCAGATATTTATGTGTCATCCTGGTATAACAAATAAATATAATTATAATAATTCTAAGACGGGTTGAAATAACCTATTTTTCACGATAAAATTTTTATTTATTCGAGTGTTTGACAAAGAGATGAAATGCATGCAATTTATTACAGTTCTGTTCATCCTATATATTCTGCCATTTTTTCATCATTAAATTCCTGACAACTTGTAGAGCATCATTTATAGGGACAAAATTTTTAAATACTAGAGAAGCAGTTTTTGGTCAGTCTTTTTTTTGCCCAACATTCCTGAATGTCCAGGAATCCAACAAAAAACAATACACTTTTCCTTTTTTGTTTAAATAAAGGAATATCTCTGCACATTTAAGCACTAAGGGATAGCTGAAAATATTTATTTTTAGTGCCTCTATAGCACTTTTTGAATCTGTATATACAATAAATTTGAGTCAAAATTTTCCATTTTCTTGCATTGCTAAATAAATACCATATATTTCCGAGGTAAATTCAGAGCAAAATTCATTCGATCTTTCAGCTATAACTGAATCTCCTATGACAACTGCTGTTCCTATGTGAACAGCAGCAAAATCAGGCTCATAGCTAGAAAAGCGTTGTCAATGATCATAAAATAAAGTTTTGTATATTAGACAGGATGTTATGTATTTCGGTAAATGTTCAACTTCCTCAATAAAAGTAAGCTTAATATCTTCCTAAGGTGGGAATTGGTCAACTTTATCCAAGATTGGAATTAATATTAATATTAAGGTTTCTCAAACTTTTTCGACTCTAAAACCAAATGTCTGGATGAAAGAGGGCCTAATTCAAACAATCCATAGATGGGATTTATAATGCAATGGATGCGTTAATATTACTTTTTATTTTAAAAAACATATTGAGAGAAAGCCTCTCTCTTCTTAACTCTAAAGAGGGTTCATTAGTTAACACACAGATACTCTGAATAGGAGGGGTCCTAAAAGCCCAAATGGACAGACGAAGACCCTGATGCATTGTGTCGAGAGCTCTTAAGGCAGATTTTAAAACTGCCCCATAAACAATGCAACCGTAATCCAGCTTGGAACGCGCGAGAGCTTTATGAACTTTGATTAAAGAATAACGATCAGCTCCATATGACATTTCAGAAATCAATTTGATAATATTCAGAAACTGAGTGTTTTTTTAATTCAAATAATTAACATGAGGTTTAAAAATCAAGAACCACTCCTAAATATCTGGCCTCCTGAACTATAGGGATTGTGGATATCATTAAGAAAGAGTTTTGGATCCAAATTGAGACCTTGTCTTCTATAAAAAAGCAACACTGTTTTTTGCGATGAAAACTGATATCCATTTATCTTTACCCATCCATTAATCTTAAGATTTGCCTCTCGCAATTTTCTTTCAACGAACTATGTCCTCTCTGGTGCAATGCATTTTAAAACCATCCACAAACAGGGAACCATTAATACTTGTCAGTAAATGATTGATGATACCATTGATTTTGATAATAAATAGTATTAAGGAAAATAATAAATATAGTCCTAAGGACGCTGCCTTGTGGGACACCTTCTTCCTGGCGAAATTCGTGAGATAAAATATTACCGATTCGAAGCAGGAAGGTTCTTTAAAAAGTTTAGGATAAAAGTCGGTAGAATACCTCTAAAACCAATTGCGTTTAGTAAATACCATATCTCCATGTCTTGTCATAAATTTTCTCTATATCAAATAAAATCGAGACAAGGTGTTTCTTAGCAATGAAGACTTTATGTATGGCGGTCTCTAGTCGTAGAATATTATCTATTGTACATCTACGCGATCGGAATTCACTTTGAAACGGATAAAGCTACATCCCCCCTTTAAAACATGCACTAATCTTGTATTGGTCATCCTCTCAAGAAACTTACATTGGTAACTAGTAAGGGCTATAGGTCGATAGTTATTGGGTTTCGGCTATCTTTACCATGTTTCAAAATAGGGATTATTAGGGTTATCTTCCAAGAATTAGGAAATTTCTGTTCCATCCATATTCTGTTAAATAGTGTTAAAATGTTGAGTAATGAAATTTCTGTCCTTTTTGAAAAAGTGCCCTTTTAAACTCAATGAAACTAAAATTAGATATATTCATCATTTGTTTCGATGTTAAAATTCAATTTATGGTTTTCTTCATTTGTTTTGTACAAAATAAAGTCACGTGAATATGAATTTGCACTGGTGACTGCAGAAAATGCTTCTCCTCATGTATCTACAGTAGCCTTACTGTCAGTTATGATTTGTCCACTTTTATTTCAGAATGATACTGATATGCTTTCATTATATTTTCCAGAAAATCTTTCGACCCAATTCCAAAGATTCTTTGGAGGTACTTGATTATTTATTGAGGTGAAGAATGCCTACATGGATGCTCTTTGTCTTATACGTTTGACTCTTCGAAAGTTTGCTTTCGCCAATTTAAAAGCGATTAAATTAGTTGTTGTTGGGTATCGTCGAAATTTATTCCAATATCTTTTCAGTTGCTTGTTTGCCATTCTGCATACCTCATTCCACCAGGCTTTCCAAATTTTTGATATTTTTCCTGATGTTTTGGTAATGGTCCCATCTACTGCTAGAGTTCTTGTTTTTGTCACTTCAACTGTATCAACGATATTCGACTCCCACCATAATCGATGTAATTGTAGCTAATTGTGAGAAACGATGTTCATCGGCTCTCTAAAAAATGTATTTCTTTAGTTTTTCCGGATATTTAATATCATCTATGAAATGTCCGGGACGGTTGATGGAAATAAGTAGGATTGTTGTTATTTAATATACAGATGCAGTAATCATCAATTAGAGTCTCGATCTATTGGCCTCTTACATTTATATCCGGGCTACCACAAATTGTATTATGGTCATTGAAATCACACATGATAAAAAATACCTTGGTAGCTGGTAAATTAAATTATCTAATTTGAGCTGTGAATAATACGTATTAGGAGGACGATTAAAAAAAACATACTGTCACTAAGATATCGATTTGCACTCAGATTTCTACACCTTGTATTTCACTATTTAAAGAGACCTCAATAAAAGGAAAAACATTCGAAATTAACAGTACAATACCTCCAGATGCTCTTGCACCTTGGACATAATCGTCCCTTATTGTATTGTTTTATTTTAATAGAATATACAGGAGAAAGATGGGTCTCTTGCAAACCAAGGCAGACAGGCTGTATTTATTAAGAATAGATTTGATATTATCAATGTGAGTTTTAACACCATGATAATTCCCGGAAATAAACCGAAATGCTATTTGAAGAAAAAATTATGTTTTATCTCTGGTTTTAGAGTTTTCTTCCTAGTCTGTGGACATAGATTCATCATCAGATGGATGGATTTTAATGCTATCAATAACAACATTCCCCTCAAATTTGGATTCCTTTAACATGTCTTGTTTTATTAAGGTTGGCTTTTTAATATATCCTTTTATTTATCAATATGAATTATTTTTTGCTACTTGGAGTCTAGTCTTGTGCAACGCTTTTGTTTCCTTGAAGCCATTTGGAAGTTTATTTGGTGCATTCATTTTTTTGTTATTTGTTGTAGGAAAACGGGGTATAGTGTTTGGATTTAAGACTTTGGCAATTTTTATTGAGATAGTAGGCAATTTCTCACTAGCACTTGAAACTATTTCATTTGATTCTTTATTGTTCGTTTTGAATGTATTTATGGTGTTGGATTATTTGAGTTAAGTTTCTATTTTAGGATTTGTTTTACTATTGTATTCAGTTGGAGATTTCAGTTTATAAAAAAATTGAAATTAGAAAAGTAAGAGTAAGAGATGGATCACTAGAGAAACTAGTAAATATGAAATTAGTCTACTAGTAGGTATGAGATTTAGCATTACAGATTATGTCGTTTAAATCCTACGTACATGTTTAAAATGAAAGGTTATATTGATACTTGTGATATAAATGATTTTAGATGTGAAACTTGTAATATAAGTAAGATTTAAAAAAAAAAAAACTCTGCCTAATTTTAATGTAAATTAAAATTCTAACATTCTTGAGTTGATTCATGCTGATCTGTGGTCCTATTCACCCTGAATCCTTTGGCAGTGCAAATTATTTCATGATAGTGGTGGATGCTTTTTCTTGCATGTATTTTACTTAAAAAATAAAAATGAAGTGTTTAATATAATTTTGCAGTTTAAAGCCAAATATGAAAATCTAATTGATAAAAGAATTAAAAAATTAAGAACTGATAATGGCTTAGAATTTATAAATGAATAAATTGATGCTTATCTAGCTAATTCAGGAATATTTCATGAAAAAAATATTCCATATATAAGTGAAAGTAACGGTAAATCCGAAAGAGTGAACCGCGTTTATTTAGAAAGGGCTAGATCATTATTACATGAAAGTGAGCTTCCATTAAAATTTTGGGCCGAAGCCATTAATTGTAGCACCCAAGTATTTAATGTAACCCTACCTAAAGGAAAAGGAAAAATACTCCTTGAAATTTGGTTAGGTAGAAAACCGAAAATAAACTATCTGAAAAAATTGGGCAGTGTGGCTTATTTTCAAGTTCCGAAAGTAATGAGAAATAAATTTGAAGTTTTCAGAAGATGTGATATAATGCTAAGATAAGCCTGAGAAAGAAAGGGTTATCGAATAGGGCTATAATAATTGTGTTTATTATAACCTTTTTCATGGCATTAATAGGAGAAAAATAACAGAAGAGGGATCAGTTAAATTCAATGAATCTTTAAAAGGTAGTTATTTGAGGAAAATGAAAGCAGAAGCTTGGGATATTAATTCACTGCTTGAAACTTCTCCAATGAAATGTGAGATGAATAAAAAAACAAAATATCTAGTTTAGACATTTCTGCCAAATCAAATCGGCAGAGAATGAAAATAGTGATTTATCAATTGTATACGATAGCGGAGCTTCATACCAGACAGAAGCAGTTATAGGGAATGAAAATGAAATACCAGATGTTCAGTCTAGTAATAATATCATAAATCAGATACCAATTAAACGTTCCCAAAGGCTCAAAACAAATGTTAGCTAATGTAGCTCGTAAAATTCCGAATACATACTTAGAAGCAAAAAATACTGCCATTTTGAAGAACTGACAAATAACAATGAAAAGTGAATCGGAATCCTTAAATAAACATAAAGTTTGGGAAATAGTAAACAAGCCTGAAAAAACAAAATTATTAAAAGGCAAATGGGTATATTCTTTAAAAAGATAACTCTGCTGAAATAAAATACAAGATTTGTAGCAGCAGGCTTTAATCAAATAAAAAATAAAGATTATTTTGAGTCTTATTCACCGGTTGTAAACATCGAATCTTTCAGAATATTAACAGCACTTGCATCAAAATTATATATTTTTTAAAGTTTTTTTTTATGTAAAAATTGCATATTTATATAGTGAAATTATAGAAACCGTTTATATGTTACCTCCACTTGGTTCTGAAAAATTAATTAGCGATGAAAAAGTGTGTAAGTTGTAAGAGTATTTATGGCTTACCACAATCTGGTAGAAACTGGTATATGACCATAAAAGGTAAATTAGAAAAAAATTGAATTGTTGCAACTGGCTTTGGACAATTGTGTGCTCATTCAAACTGTTGGTAAAAATATTTTTATATTATGTTACGTTTTTAGCGTAGCGGGTTTGGATTGAATGGACTTTATTTGAGGACAACACAAACAAATTTATTTACAGCTATTTACAGTTATTTACAGGATAATTGATAAAGTAAAAATTTTAGATAAGTACAATTCAGCAGTCAACAGTCAATTACAGCGTAAATTCAAGTCTTACGCACGATAAAAACAGACTACAAAACAGCTATCGTATAGCACAGATACAGTAAATCGCAGCGAGCTCAATAACACAGCGTTAACAAATCCTTTAGTCCAGCGAGACGCTTTTTATTACAAAACAAACTCTCCACTAACTCGATCAAATCACTATAGCAACTAACTAACTCACGCCGGCTACTCGTCCTTATATAGCCGAGAAGCGCGTGCACCTGAGTCTCGTGGAAATTCTCAAAACATCGCGCACAATCTAGCGGCTACTAGATTATTCCTTTCGCCAAACCAATCAAGCTGGCGCGAGGCTCCTCGCCAAACGTGGCCAACTTTGGCGAGTTTTCGTGCCGCTCGCCCGCTTGTAACATTGCCCCCTCCTCAAGGACTGCACGTCCCGGGCAGTACAGACCCCGAGCAGAAGGCACTCAAAAGTAACAATTCCATACACACAAAATTACAGACATAATCATTGAAAAAAAATTAACATAAAGAACACTATTTACAAATATACAGGTCATATTTACATAAATGAGGAAACCATGGTTTCAACTAAGTATTTGACAAATCACCATGATAAGGGGCTAGCCGGTCGTAATGTACTACTCTTGGTTTTGAGTTCGGTGACTTCCTTATTCGAACCACGACGTCATTCAGTCTTTTCAGGACTGTATAAGGGCCTTCCCAGGAAGACTGCAGCTTCGGAGAGAGTCCCTTTCGTCGAATCGGGTTCCAGAACCATACCTTGTCACCTTCCTTGAATTCATGTCCTGTGGCTTTAGTGTCGTACCTGGTCTTCATCTTCTCCGTCGCTATGTTGATCCGATCTCGAGCAAGCCTGTGTACGTCTTCTAAACGGGCCTGGAGGTCTTGAACATAATTCACAGGCGAAGAAGCCGTATCCGGAGGACACCCGAATTGAGGATCACAGGGCAGTTGGAGTTCTTTTCTATTTCCAGTGCCCGTCCGAGGAAGAGGTCCCAAGATGTCAGAGGCCTGTCTTTCAAATGGTGCGCCTACATTATCCCGCTGTAACGTATCACGACTGTGTGTTTTCGGTCCTTTACGGGCGTTACAGTCATCACATGTTCTGCACCATTCTCGAACATCCTCTTTCATGTGGTTCCAATAGAAACGCTCCCGGACATTACGAGTTGTCTTCATGATTCCGAAGTGACCACCTTCAGGACTGCTGTGTAACTCCTTCAGTACTTGATTTATCCTTGATCGGGGAAGTACAAGTTGCCACTTAAATGACTTCCCATCTTCGGACTCCCATTTTCTATAAAAGATACCATTCCTAATTTCGAGTGAATTCCAGAGAGCTCAGTAACGTTTAGCTCCCGTACTGAGGCTTGAAATGTCCTGCGTTTTAGGTCTTGAATCGTTTGATTGCATAACTTCCATAATCAGTTTAATATCAGGATCATTCATTTGTTCCTTGCGAACCTCTTCATCACTACAGGGATCAGATTGAGGTGGGACGGCTTCTGCGATCTGGCAAACAGTTGATGTATCAATCCCAAGTTTCTTTTCCGCCGAGGAGCAGTAGCGACAACCTTCGGAGCAGAGCTTACTTGATATGGCATCTGTATTTTCTCCTCCAGAACCCAAATGGAAAAGTGTCACGTCTTCTGCTGTGGAGTGCAGGGAGTTATTTTTGAAGTCGATTACAAAATCATACTTCTTCAGAAAGTCCATACCAAGTATGAAATCATCTGTGATTTCCGCTACGTAGACGACATGGTCATAAGTAGCATCCCCAAATCTAATTTCAATATTCATTTTTCCGATGATTGGGATTCTGTCACCAATGACCGTTTCGAGGGTGACGCAGGACGGTGTCCAGAGAATTTTCCTCCCAAGTCGTTCTGCAACATCTCTACGCATGATGGTTACGTTGGCTCCTGTGTCAACGATCATTCGGCAGGGAATTCCGTTGACGAAGGCATCAACAAATACACCATTTTCATCACCGCCTCTTGAAGATATCTGTAAAACTCTAAAACGGTTTTCCTGGTTGTTTCTAGAAGCGTCTTTGACCCGTTTATCTAAGCGGACTGGACAGTTCCTTCGAACATGGCCCTCGTCGCCGCATTTCCAACATTTCGTCGATCTCTGGCCATGTTTGTTGGGCCTTTCAACTCTTTTCCGGATAAACTGGAAAATTGTTTTCATCATTTCGAATAGATTTTGCATCGAAGGATCCGATGCATCCTCAACCGTAGCACCTCTAACTGAATGGCGATCCATCCTTGAAGCTTTTTGAGCAGCTTCAAATTTCATTGAGTAAACCAAAGCTGATTTCAAGTCCTCCAATTCAGCCATTCGCAGAGACTTTTGTATCTCTGGATCTCTCACGCCGTCTATGAAATACTGCAGGGCCAGTGTTTCCCGTACCTCGGCAGGACAGTCGGAGAAGGCAAGATGGGAGAGCCTCTCAACATCTGCTGCAAGCTCCTGCAGGCTTTCATTCGATCGTTGTTGCCGGGTCTTTAACTGAAGACGGCTATAGTCCTTGAGGCACTTTTCTCCGAAGCGCAACTCCAGAGCGTTTGAAAGAGCTTCAAATTCCAGATGTTGATCTTCAGGAACAGTCCTCAAATTATCAGCAGCTTCTGCCCGTAGTGATGCAGCCAGTTGACGAGCCTTCGTGACTGGATCCCAACCATTGGCTTCTGCGACGATGGAGAATTGAGTCTTGTAGACTTGCCAAGATGTTTTTCCGTCGTACGTGGAAACTTTAATACTTGCCTTGGGAATAATAGGCACAGATGGAGCTATATCAGGCTCTCGAACATTCGGGGATTGGTTTTCAGGTTTTATCTGTACACCTTCCACTTTCTTTAATCTTTCATCCATTTTTTTTAAATTTCTCTTCAAAACTCTGCTGGATATTCTGAATCTTTGTACCGTTCTCTTGAACCTTTTCCGCCAAAGCATCCACTTTGGTGTTGATTGCTTCAACAATATGAGCTTGACCTTGTTCCATCTTCTTCTCCATCTTCTCTTGGCCTTGTTCAATCCCTTGTTCTATCTTCTCCATCTTCTCTTGCCCTTGTTCTATCTTCTTCGCCATCTTCTCTTGCCCTTCTTTCATTTCTTTAATGAAAGCAAAAAGCTGTTCAAATTTTGCTTTATCTGCTTCCTTCATCGCTCTAGTCTTCACCATTCAATCCCACTTCTGACACCAGTTGTTACGTTTTTAGCGTAGCGGGTTTGGATTGAATGGACTTTATTTGAGGACAACACAAACAAATTTATTTACAGCTATTTACAGGATAATTGATAAAGTAAAAATTTTAGATAAGTACAATTCAGCAGTCAACAGTCAATTACAGCGTAAATTCAAGTCTTACGCACGATAAAAACAGACTACAAAACAGCTATCGTATAGCACAGATACAGTAAATCGCAGCGAGCTCAATAACACAGCGTTAACAAATCCTTTAGTCCAGCGAGACGCTTTTTATTACAAAACAAACTCTCCACTAACTCGATCAAATCACTATAGCAACTAACTAACTCACTTAAGAGTAAATTATCGAGGCACCTAGCCCCGGAACGGGGCTTATCCTCGGGCTTTGCAATGTTGACTGAAGCGCTGCACAAGGTAGACTGGCATGGACTGAGAAGTTGCATAGAAGCCGCGACCCAAGGGGGCGTGGCTACTGTGAGAGGGTGCTTTGTGAATGGCTGTTGGCTTTGCGTTGAAGTTACTATAAAAGGAGGTGACGGGGCTGATTTTTATGGAGATATTGAGTCGAAGAGAATGAATAGCTTTCTTAGAGGGTCTGTTGCAGTTTTCATTTCTTTGATACCTTTTTTGAGATTGGCGAAAACTTGAAATAGGGATTTGATTTCTCTTAATAAGTCAAAAACATCAGCAAGATCAGAATTAGAGTTGAACGTGTTATTTACATAAGAGGGGGGAACATTAGGAGTAGGTAGTTGTTCAGGGATATTAGTTCTGAGCATTTCTGAATAAGCAATATTAGGTTTAACAAAATTAGACTTGAATAGATTAGATCTGATATTCTGGGGTGAATCAATTTTCGGGAACTTTGGGCATCCGCGATAGGCGGCAGTGTGACCAAATTGATCGCAATTGATGCACTTCGGGCTGTCAATTTTATTTTTAAGGGGGCAATTCCTGGTCTGATGATCAGTATTACATTTTAAGCATCTGGGTTTAAGAGCACAATTACTGGATACATGTCCAAAAAGATTGCAGTTGTAGCACTGGGAGATCAAATTTCTGCCTCTGTAGCGTTCAATGGTGATTTTAAGATAGTCTAGATGAGTGAGATTATAAATTTCCTCAACTTGATCGTTTTTATTTAAATCTACTAATAGGATTGGTAGTGGGCGTCTGGTTTTAAATTGCATTAGCCTGGTAATTTTTCTCACCGAGAAACCGCGTTCTTTTAATTGAGATTCGAGAGTTTCGATCATGTAGTCAATGGGGAGGCCTTTTATAACTACCCTGACTGGTCTCTGAGTTTTGGGAGGGATAATGAAGAACTCAAGATTATTTTCTTTACAGAAATTTTGGATAGCTACATGATTTTCAAAAGTTCCTGGGTAGATTTTTATGAAGTTATTATTAAGAACATTATCATTGACACCAAATTTAGAATGAATAAGTTCTAGAATTTTATTGTAATCTTTTGTATATTTTAACATTATCAGGGGAATTCTTGATTTAGCTACAGGGGGGTCATTTTCAGAGGTTTCTACTTGCATATCATTTAAAGGTTCAAATCTATTTGAAGTGGGAATTTCCACATTACTATTATTCATTGCAGGGGTTTTAGCAGTTTTTCTTTTGGGGGATAATCTAAAATCATCTCCTTGATTAGACATTAAACAGCCAACAGCCATAATAGAATTTCGCTCACCCATTAGTGACTCCAGGTTTTCCTCCAGTTCTTTGGCGGTGTTAACGGATTCTAGGTAGGATCTGGAATCAGTGTGGTTACCTTTCTGTGCCTCTCGGATGGCCATGGATAGTATTCTTAGCTGACATTTAAGTTTCGAAGCATTTTGCTCAATTTCAATAATTTTGGTACAGCTGTCACATTTACAATTAATTACGCAAGGTTTCGTCATCTCGGTAGCAGGCGGTTCAGTGCATTTTCTTTTCGCATTTACTCCTATATCTCCTCCGCCCTTCCACAACAGATCCTCAAAAGGACGAGTCGGAACTGAAGAAGAATCCTGCACTAGCTCGCTACTTCGCTCCGCAGAATCAAGACGACCGCTCTCCATCGTAGCTGAGAACGGAATGAAAATGAAATTTTTAACTAACTCAACTAACTGAACTAACTAACTCACGCTAGTGGTTGGATTATTGGGGCTCCTAGCCCCCCAGTCATGATGAAATGCATATCCCCAGTCATGATGAAATGCTTCCACGTTGCTTTCAGCTACATACGTGACCGTCTGCGAAGTGGACTGGAAAAGTTCTGCAGGCCCTTAAGTAGTAGTTGTTGAGGAGTAGGGGTGGGTGAGTTGGCGAGAGTCAGGACAGGTTTTGATTGGCTATTTAGGGGTGGTGGGTGTGGAGTTATGCACCTTGCAAGAACTTAAGACTTAGAGCTGATTTAAATCATCAAAAATAAGAGTTTAAGTAAGGAAAAAAGAAAAAGTTAAAAATAACAAAAGTTAAATTACAATATTGGAAATGAGGTGAGATTAGAGTAAAATATTTCTAGGTCTTCTGACTTTAATGTTTGGTGTATATCTGGGGATATTAAGGATGGCTTCATTATTGATTTTTTCCAAGTCTTCAAAAAATTTAGTTGCAAGTTTTTAAAGAAATTTTTTAAGTGGAGGATAGTCTAGTGCAAGGTACATGTTTTTACTTGGCATGTAACTGAACTAACTAACTCACGCCGGCTACTCGTCCTTATATAGCCGAGAAGCGCGTGCACCTGAGTCTCGTGAAAATTCTCAAAACATCGCGCACAATCTAGCGGCTACTAGATTATTCCTTTCGCCAAACCAATCAAGCTGGCGCGAGGCTCCTCGCCAAACGTGGCCAACTTTGGCGAGTTTTCGTGCCGCTCGCCCGCTTGTAACAATATGTATATAGATGATCTAGCAATGTTTTCTAATAATGATGAAATTTATCAAGAGATTGTAAATTATATCAAAGGCATAGTTGAATTGCATGAGAACAAAACTGGTAAGTTTTTAGGTATAGAAATTGTTAAACATGAAAATGGTATTAGTTTATGTCAGTCAGAATATATTGAGTCATTATTGTATAAACATAATGCTAAAAAATGTAAAAGTGTTAAAACTCCAATTGCAAAAGGAGAAGATAAGATTTTCCCTTCCACAAATGTACTGATTGACATCATAATGTATCAAGAATTAATTGGTGAACGTTTATATTTTTCAAATAGAACATGACCTGATTTATCATTTGTAACAACATATTTGTCACAATTTGATCATAAAACAGAAAAAAAGGAACTATAATTTGTCTAAAAGAGTACTAAGATATTTAATGGGTTCAAAAGATAAAAAAAAATTGTTTTATGACAGTAAACTTTCTAAATGTAGGTTCTGATGCTAGTTGGGAGAATGAAGAAAATGGCAAATCCGTCTCTGGTCGTGTAATTTGATTACGTAATTCATTAATTTCTAGCAAATATCATAAATAAAACAGTGCCAGTCTCTCAAAATGTGAAGCTGGATTATTTATTTCTGAAATATGTAAAGACAGTATTTGGACTGTAAATGTGAGTTGTAAACAATTTATAAATAATGCAATTCATAATGAACCTTAAACTCATATAGTGAAGCAGTAATTAAGTGAATTAAATCAAGACAAATGAACTTATGTTTTCATTTTGTGAAAGATTTGTTGGAAGACAATGTAATTAAATTCGAATATGTTCAAACACAATGGTTAATTGCCGATTTTCTAACAAAAGTCCTTAAGTGAAGAAAAGTTAAAATATTCTGTGAAAAATATTTCATTAATTTATTAATTTTTGTATTGTTGTGTGTACTTCATTTTTATTTGGATTATTATATATGCTCGAAAAATATCATTTGCAGGAGGGGTGTGTTGGGATGAAGCAAGCAGACTATTTTTCTCATGTAGGAATATCTGAGTGATTTCGCATATGGTTTTGTACCAGTACATTCCTTCTATGAACTTCTTACCTTGATGATGTGTGCATAACCAATAATACCAGTGTTCTTTTCCTATCAATATTTAATAAATCAATAATATCAATATCTAATACTGTATTGAAGAATCATGTTGATATTTATTGAAAATTAACAACATATTTCATGCTAATAATATAATTGGATGAGGATCATTAGTATGTGGGCTCATTTGGGCTGATTCTATGCTGTTTATAAAAATCATATTTTCAATGGTAAATAAAAAAACTCTAACATTTCACTTCTTGCCAAATTTTAAAGAATTATTAACATTTTATGAAAAACGATAGCTAGTTAAAAAATAAAGCAATTCAAAAACAGATTCAAAGATATTGATTTAAAGCTTGATAAATTTATAAATGCTTTTTATCGAAAGATTAAAATATATATAAAAACACATTGTGTTTCAAGAGAAAAAAAATTATCTTTTATTTTAGGTTCTTTTCCGTTAGCCAGGCACAAGCGAATAATCGCCAAATAATGTAGAATTCTGCCAAATGAAATTTGGCGAAAAATTGCCAAATAATGCAGAATTTCATAGATTGTTTTGTCACTTGCTTCTCTTGGTGATTGGGCAAGCGTTTGGTTCACAATTAACGACATTTGCGTCCAGCTAAAGGAAAAGTACCTGATTTTATACCATTATAGATTTGTAATAGCTGAAATCGATAAAATGATTATCTTACCATTCATATGATTCCTGTTCACATTGAAAATATTGTGCCATTCTAGAATACACCAGTAACTGTGCATTATCTGCCACAAAGCTTTGCAGAGATCCACAAGGCATGAAGTGAAGTTTTCGGAATTTATTAACTGAAAATAAGCATACAAATATACTGATCTATGTTTTTCAATACAAAAAAAAACACAACAACTTTGTAGTTTTAAGAAAACACCAAGGAGAAAATCTGCATGATAATGAAATTTATACATAATTCAATGTAAGAATATTTTGAATTAAAAAAAAATTACACCATACATTGTAAGAAATCGGATGATTTGTTTGTGCATAAATATAAAAATTTGACTCTCATTATATGGAAAACACACACAACGAATGAATTGAAAGATGGATAGTAGATGTGTTGCAGAGAACAAGTAGATATCATTTTTAAAGAAATATCATGAGCTATTTATGAAACTTCATCTCAAGTTATTCAGTTGCACTTTAGATTGCTTTGTTTATTTTAGTCAATGAGAAATTTATTTATTACCACATATTTGAGTACATATCTAATAAGAAAAGAATTTTTTTTCATAGAGTTAAAATTTCAATATTGTTATACAATGCACCATCTTTCACTTTGGGATAAAGATAATGCTGAAACTTTGGATTAAGATAATTTAATTTATAGATGATTTTTGAAATACAATGCCGAAAATTCAAACAAGTGAAGAAATATGGTAATATGACTCAAAATTCAATTGGAATTGAAAACAAAAAGTATAATAGCACAATTTCTTATGCCTCAATATAACAAACAAATTCTAAAACTTTCCAGAGCATGCCAGCAATCTTTTATAGTCTTGTGAGGCAGGCATTTCAAATATTCTGAAAACTTCTTTGTATCCCAAATATCAAAACCTCACATTTCTTAAATAAACATTTGGCATCAAACTGGCTACCAAAAATGTCATCAAGTTAAAATCATTGTAACTAGAAACGACATCAATTTGAATGACAATTCATACATATCAACAATATCAAGTTAAAATAACTACAACAATATCAAAGTCAAATATCAACCATTTTTAATTAAAATGTTGTCCTCAAAATCAAAGCAAAAGTATCAAAATCAAGAATTATCTATTTTAGATAATAGTCATGAATAATTAGAAGTAATGTACCAGCTAAATTGAGATATTAATCCTCACAGCTTCACCAATTAAAAATTATTTTTAAAAAAGCAAATAATAAAAATTTAGATGTTTATAAAATTTACTTATGTTGTAATATAATTAATGACTGACAAATTTAAACATGTGCCTTAAGCTTTTAGATGGACTAAGCAAATTTTCAACACCAAAAGAATGTCTGGATTTAATCCACTATTGTCTATATACCATTAAGTAATTGAACACCTATGATAAAAGAGATAAGAACAATTTTTTCACATTTAATAGTTGTAGAACTTCCAACTGTGGTATTTACAGCCATAATTTTGCCATACTTTCCATAATTTTGGAAGATCGACAGTGGTACTTCCTTCCACAAGTGCTTGGAGAAGACAAGTGCCTTTCTACACCGAATTTGGTTGGTTGCTGCACCGGCAATTTAATCTAAATCGATTATCTAAATCGTCCCAGAGGGTTTCTGTAGGATTCAACTTTGAACTCTTACAACTCATAAACTGCCAGTGTAGAAAACTCTATCTAAAATAGTGGAGTAGAAGTCGGCGTTGAACTTACAATAAATTAGAGGGGTCCCAGTCCATACCATGAGAAATATCATGGTATATGGTTATTAAACCATACTTCCATCCATGCCTTACCCTAGGCACAATGCAGATTAGCAAAATTCATTCTCCATGCATAAACCAATTCAGACTTCTAGAGATCGAACCTTGATTCATCATTCTAGAGAGCCCGTTCTCTATTGTCTATGGTACAATTTCGACTTGCACCAACTCAATCGAGCAGTTTTTGAGATGAAAAGGTTCTGGGAGTAGCATGGCCATAGAAAGCAAACAAATATGCTTTTTTGTGGATTGTATTTATAGAAAAACAGACATGGATGCTTGTTGTGCAAGCATCCATGATCTCAGATTCCTGGAAATCTAAGCCATCGATTTGGTGCGGTTTTTCCGAATTTGTTTGGACAGTACTCGTCGGTCTCTATCTCTTAGTTTCGTGTGTTTGCCGGATCGATGCACATTACGACAATCAACACTCGCCTTCTACTACCTAATCACAAAAGCCACGATCGGTTTTGGAATGTATAACTATTTATAGATACTCCTTAAAAATCGGTTATTTATATGATATCCGACAATTACGCCTTTCTCAAAGCTCTGAATTTCATGGCATTTTGCATGCGAATATGACAATGCTATTTCCTTCTTGATATTTAAATACTGAAGACGTGACGTAGCTGAAGACCGCAGATAACATCATTTGCATGGGCATCCAAATATTTACTGGTAGATCGTAAACTTGAAAGAAGAAGGGTATTGGGATTTAAAGCAATAATGGCTGTTATCCCCCGTTTCATTTGCATGGAAAACACACACACACACAAAAACTAATTTAAGTTTCAGACAGTAAACAGTTAATGAGGTAAGTTCAGTCAGTTGATAGAAGATTCAATGGATGTTCCAGTGGAAAGAAGAGCCACAATCAGCCAGAGCGTTCCAGAAACACGGAATGGTGAAAAAAAATTCTCGATTGAATGTGGTAAAAAAATTAAGTAGATATTGAAATGCTTCAATGCTTGAAGAGAATCTTGAAGATTGGTCTTGTTTGCAGTTATTTTACAAAGAACATTTTTGAAGAAGAAATCTTGTTTATCTAACTGGAGAAATGTCATCAATTTGTCCCTATAATATGAATACATTTTGCACGAAAGAATTATGTGTTCAGTAACATTAATGCTATTACATTCGTGACAAAGATTATCATTATGAAGGTTAAAACGATTCAACAGCCCTGGTGTTATAATTGTTTTGCTGATTAGTATGGCCAAGACAAAATCTTCCCTTCGATTTTTGGACCAGGGAGACTGTGCTTCAATGCTTGGAATGTCACCTAAAGAAAAGAAATAATTACTGTTTCTATAAATATTGATTATAATATGATGCTTCTCTTTCTTGAGGCTGGAAATAATATCTTCAGGTGAGAGCCATTCAATCCACGGTATATTTTCTGTAAATTCTTCGGCGAAGTGATCTGCAAGCTCGTTCGAGGTTATATTCGAATGACCAGGTACCCACAGGATGAATATTTTTTAAAATTTAATTTGGTTAGAGTTTCAACATTAGATGTTATACGATGGATATTTTTTGGCGACTGGAGAGAAATATTCTTCAACGACGTGAGCTCAGAGTAGCTATATGTAAGAATCAAACAATCTTTTCCAGGAACAATGAGGGCATCTAGTGCTTCGGAAATGGCTAAATTTTCTGGAATAAAAATGGAATAGACAAAATGGATTCGAAACATGAATTTTTGATAGAAGGAAAACCAGCAATTGAAGTGTGCTGTGGAATTTCGGATGCATCTGTAGCAATGATAAAATCATCAGGAAAGGAAATCCAAATGTATTCCTTAAAGTAGTTATTATTTTTAAACAAATGTAAATTTTTATTCTGAAATTTAAAATACATAAGAAAAATTTCAAAGTAATTAAAGTTGTTCGATGAGTTTTCAGGCAAGGTGAAAATTTGACTGTAGAGAATAAAAACATGGATTTAATAAACTTCTCGATTATTATTGGAATGCTCTGTCGGAAGTGGAGAATGTACACCATTCGCTATTTGCTAAATAATAATAATAAAAAAAAGAAGTTAATTGCTTGATTTTTTCTGAAAGAATTTCCTGAGAAGCAATTTTCAAAAGTACAACATTCAGGGTCCATTTTGGAAGTCCTAATGCAATTCTTAGAGCTATAGTTTGAATCGAGTTGCATGCTTTAAACTGTGTCTCAGAAAATCTGTTGATTATGATGCAACCATAGTAAAATATGCTGAAAATACCATTATTTGTGATATTGATAATCTCTTTAGTTCTGGGGCCAAAGTTTTTTGATACAAATACTTTGAGACCATTTATCTTTTTAAGTGCATGATTTCTGAGATTTCTAGATAACTGAATTTTGATTCTTTTTAGAAAAATGAATACCAAAAAAATGTAATCATTTAATTCCATTCTAGAGGGTGTCACACATAAGAAATGTGTGAATAAGTTGCAATTTTTTTCTTGGACAATTCAGCAATTGTAATTTTTTTGTGGAGTAATTTTTAGTTTCTGACAATCGTATCCTTTCACGTTTCATGTTTTCCATTGTGTTTTATATTTTTAATACTGATTTCCCGGGAATGATGGCTGCAGGAGACAAAGATATCATCCACAAACAGAATACATTTGACCCCTTACACCATGGTTTATGGAAATCTTGTATAAAGATAACAAAAAGAATTGGTAAAGAGGTAACCCTTTGTTCAGAATTCTGTTCTAGAAATGGTGTGTCCCCCCTCCGGCGAATCTAGAATGTTCTGGTTTGCAGGGAGTTCAACAACCACTTTACCATGTTGTGTATTATATCAAGATGTAAGCATTTAAAAATAAGGCTGTCAAAATGAATAGAATCTTGTACATTTTTGATATCAAGATTCACACAGATTATTATTATTATTATTTTTTGTTCATAAGTTTCTGTGATTTTTGCCTGAACATTGAAGAGTATAAAACCATGAAAGCTATTATCTAGTCCTTTGCTACAAATTAAAATGTAAGTAATGTGATGAGTGAGGATACATTCAAGGACTATGCAAAATACTGAGGTTAGGGCAATGGGTCAATAGGAAGAGACTTAAGTTTTCTCTTTATTTAGTTTCGGAATAGAAATAATTAGAATGTGTTTCCATTGTAAGGGTATGCTGGTCGATTCGAATTGGTGTTGATATAATTCCAAAATAATTTCAAGTTGATAGTTGTTGAGATTTTTTAACTAGATAGCTGGTATATTGTCAGCTCCAGGCATGGAGTTTTAAATTTTATGGGTTGCTTTCTTAAGTTCCCAAATTTTGAATTTGCTATTGAGAAAGGGATTTATTCCAGGGAAATCTAAGTGAATAGGTTCAATATTTGTATTTTGATTAGAAAAATGCTTTGCAAATAACTCACTTTGATGTGTTGGATCGCAAATGCAATGGTTATTTTGTATTATAATGTTGTTATTTTAGTATTTGGATTTGCGGGATTCAAAAGTTTATTTATAATTTTAATGAACATTTTTAAATTATGAGATATTGTGCAAATTTTTCCACATTTTTTTTTTTTTTTGCATTTTTGAAGTGAAATCAAAGCCGACACATATTTTTTCTGTTTCACCCAGTCCATTTCAGAAATGTTTCCGATAGCTTTTTTTCGAAAATACTTGTTGAGCTTTTCATAATTACAGCAAGAAATATTCCCCCAAAGAGGGTTATGCAACAATAGTTTAAATGAAGTATTTTGGGTTACTAGTTGTGTTTACTGTAATTTCTTCAATGGAATATTAGTTGGCATTATTAAAAATTTTTTGTGCTTGTTGTGCGATACTCATCTAATTAATTGCTTTTGTGACTGACATTTCATATAACCAACCAGGAAACAATTATCAGGCTGTGATCGTTATCGAAAGTTGAATCCATTACATAACATGAAATTTGATTATGAATATCAGATGAACAGAGAGTAAGATCTTAGATGGATTGAGTTCTTAAAGAACTGTGTGTGGGAATAGTAGTATTGAGAACTATGAAATGTGAATAAGTTAGCCAATCAACGAAATCGTTACTCAGAATTGATGAACGCATTACTTCACAAAGAATGTGGGAAATTAAAATAGAAGAAAATGAAAGTAGGTAAAATTAGAGAATCAAAAAAGTGTTTTGCTTGATTAATATCACAATCTTGTGGAGCATATAAATTAACAATGTTGAATTTAGTGTTCTGGAATTGTACTTCGACTTCCAAAAGTTCCAAGTTAAAATCTTCTCTAATATTGCTGGAGATTATTCTTTCTGACAAGTTATCAGGAATGCCAATAAGGAGACCACCACCTGATCTATTTTGTCTGCGTGTACGGAAAAAAAATTTGCTTGGAAAGGAAAATTTTTCATTTTCTGAGAGGAAAGTCTCTTGAAAGATTCAAAAGGTAGAAGTAGGAAATAAAAGCCAGTGATATTCCTCTGCAACTCCACTGCAGAGAGGTCATTTACAAAGACAGTTAAAAGGATCATAATAAACTGTTTCCCTCTTAGGACTTTACAAAGGACAAAAAGCAAAAGGGGTTTGAGCAAGTACAAGTGGCAAACTTCAGAAAAAACATTGAAAGGATTACAGACAAAAATTAATGAAAACCAAAACCCAGTGTAAAAACGTGAACAAGACACATAAGAGAAAAGGAAAATAGACATAAAAGGAAGGGGGAAAGAGAGTCCAAGAACTATCCAAAAACATTTGTATCAAACTGTATTGGAGTAGAAGATACTCTAATTTTCTCTAAAGCTTTTTTCTTTCTTGATGGAGAAATATTTTCACTTCCAAGATTACTCATTATGGTTAATTTATGAGACAACTTTTCTACCAATTTTTTAAACATCCCAAGGATTGCGCTTATCTGCTCTTCCATTTTGATTCAAATTTTTTCGATAATTGAGTCAATCCTTTCATTCATTTTACTGAGCATATTTTCCACTTTTTGCATTTATTATTTCTTTGAAATTTTTTATACATGTACTTATTTTTACAGCAGCTGTATAGCCAGATTTCTTTGCCTGATTAAAGATTCATCTAGCCTCAACTGTTGTAATATAATTTTTAAATTTCAATTCTAAGATTTACTTTTCTTTAATAAAAAATGAACATCCTCTCGATGTGGCTGAATGCTAGCCTTTACAGTTTACACATTTTTGTTGTGATTGACAGAAGCTTACGTGAGTGTCGCCACACAGATAACAAATCTTTTGGTTTTCACTAACCCTTCAAGGGTGCATGAAGCTGCAACAATTTGTTGCTCGCCAATGAGAAGTTTCACCCTTTGATTTGTAAAAAAAATCTTAATATCAATCGGCATGTGTGTTCCTAGTTTCGTGATAAGCATGGTTGATGTTTCTGAGAATCGCTTTGTTTTAGGAATCACCTTATTTCCACTCAACAGTGAGACATTTGTGGGGATATCATAGAGGAGGAAGCGAGCGGATATGTTTCCCATATGATGTCCGTAGAAACTGGAATGTTTAATAATGTATCTCGGCTAAGTAGCTGGGCTGCACAAACAGGATCCTGTGTTATGAACATGATTTTCCCTTTGCTAATAAATTTCCTGTTTAATATATTTGCATGACGATTTATTTTCTCTTTTATAAAGTTTTGTAGCGTAAAAGGGTTCATCTGCGGAATTCTTGATTTAGGATCAGCCTATGTCATTATAATGTTAATTTTTTCATATTCATTCTGCCCAAGACGTAATACCAGTTCGTTTGTGGACTTTCCACACTTGAAGAATTTTTTTGAAATTAAGGATTGCATAAGGCTTACAGGATAGAAACTAACATTTTCCACAACAAAAACCTTCGAATAGCTTAGATTTACAAATTTTCAAAAACAGTTATTAAAAAAGGAGAAAAATGAACAGTTCTCACCTGATTTCAATGTCCTATGTCTTATCAGTTGAAAATGGAGATTCAAATAATCAAAGTAAATAAGACCAAATACTTTTTGTTTCAAAAATATCAGTACAAAAATCTTTCGAATGCTAATTTACCCCAAATTCCAGAGAAGTCCAATTTCATTCTTAAATATCTTGAAGGGCCGGGATAGCCTGCTTGGTAGAGAGTTGGACTCGTATTCCTTAGGTTGGGAGTTCGAACTTTGCTGGCCAAAGATTCCCCAAGTGTTTGGTGGCTGGCGCTCATTAAATCTATTGTGGTCACAAAGTCTTAATTGTCGAGAGTAATACCTTTGGAGATATTGGGTCAGAAGTGATTGTACTCAGTTCCAGATCTAAATTAAGATCTATGGATGAATTAATGAAAATGCATGAATGAAGTCCATCCCATAAAAAGGGTTGTGACATGTGTGTAGCTAAATCATACTCTTTGCGCTTTTTGGCACTATTGAAAAACGAGAAACACTCAATCGGTTTAAATCGCTAGCAGGCCTGTCAACAAGCTTGAAAAAGTGCCATAAATAACAAAAAATCTCTCGAACCTTACTAGTAGATAGTGTATTTAAACACAATTTGTAAAATATGTGCATGCTTATACACTTGCAAAGGTTCATATTAAATCTTTGAATTTTCTTTTTTACTCGCATTAGTTGTCTTGGCAACCAATTATTAGATCGCTTATTCTTGGTATTAATTTAGTCATATTAACCAATTCTGATGAAGTACAACTTTAAAATAATCTACCAAGTTAAATTTTAAAAACTCTATTTAAAATATGCTTCAATAATTAATACCGAGTATTTTAAACTGTCAGTTATGCTAGCAAATTTGGGAAAATAATTTATGAAATTAATTCAACTGTTTAGGCTGGAGGAGGAGTTTCTATCTTAGTTTTATTTTGAAAAATTTCTCAAAATTGGACAGTGATGATACACTATCACTACTAATCCTCACATTCGTTAATAATATACCTAAAGGTCATGAGTTATCTTGATTTATAAGATAAATTTATGTGTGTCGGTGCTCTATATGCTAGACTGCTTGATCTAGAGATACTGCGTAATAAATTTGAAAAATAGAAATGAGCACTTTGAAATAACATCAAATGAATAAATAATAAAAAAGTTGGTGGCTTTCTTAATAGTTTTTACAAAAATTATTTAATTTATTATCACAAAATACTTTTTGTATCTCAATATTTAAAGGAAAAATTACATGAAATATTGAGCAAAACTTACAAGTTATTATATATCAAATCAGAGCTAATAATTGTATTATGTAAACATCACATGGAAGGTATTAAAAATATATTTATATTTAGCAATAAGTGGAATGCCAACACATAATCTCTGTCTCCCTGTATATATATAAGGCATATTAATTTTGTGTTTGTAGCAAAAGTCAGTTGTGGGCTAAATCAGAAGACACATTGAATTTTTCCATCTCGAAAGGTATGTATTAGGTACAAGCAGCATGGCACAAAAAACAGACAAAGGTGACATAAAGAATGTAAAAAGGATAAAGAGAACAAAATTATTTTAACTGGTCTTATGTAACATGAAATCTGGCACATGATTTTGACATGATTTTTTACATATGTTGATCTTGTTTTACTCTTTGACAAGAGATATGCAGGGATGCAGAAGAATCTATTTATATCATTAATTTCTATCCCTTCACTCAGCATGTGAACTGATGGTGTTGTTTTTTACAAAGCTTCATTTGCTTTATTAAATAGAAGAAGTGGAATGGGATCAGGAAATAAGAAAGAGTTTAGAATGAAATAAGTATGAGATAAATGAAGATAAAACTTTGGAAATAAATTACAACTGAAATTAGAGTTTAAAATCTCTCTCTCTCTCATGCACGCACACACACACTAAATGCAATGCTAACATCAAATATGTAGTATTATCTTCTTCTTCTTTTTTTTTTGAAACAGAAGCACATTTAAAAAAATTGAGGGGGAGGGAGAGAGGGAATGTTGGGGAACTAGTTTAAACATTAATAAATATTTAAATTATTTCAATTTCTAAAACATACAAATTATTCCTTAGTTTTTATATTTAGTTATAGACATGATATATAATTTGATCTCATAAAATTTTTGAAATGAAAAGTTCTAATCTTTCTTCTCACCTGGCATAAATCAGAATACTGTCTCTTTTGGTGACTTCGCACCTTGCCACTCGAGTTCTTCTCTGCATATTCCAAAACAATTGTGAAAGCTGTGTTGTGGATGGCACTGGCAAAATGCATCAGTAACTGATCAACAGCAGTCTGAATACACAAAATAAGCATTCCATTTTTATTATATGTTTATAAATTTTGATAAATATATAAATAAAACACAAAACAAATCTCTAATGAACGCGTATACACAATGTTGTTTTGCAATTTGTAATCAAGGAGGTATTAGAATTCGTAAAATAAATAAATTTGTGAGGGAATTATTTTGGTAATTGCTTATAAAGAAAATTCAAATGAAAATAAGTTTTTTTTCTAAGATTATTAATATGTTTTAAAACAAAACATAAAGTGGCAGCATTCTTGCTCATTGAAATTTCAAATGAAGAGATAATAAATAGTATTGATACAGACTTTATGAAAAAGAGTACTTGAATGAAATGAAATGAAACAATAAAAAAAGAGAACATTTTTGAACAATTAATAAAATCTTAATAGGAAGTTCACAATCATCATCTGTACAACCTCAAAACTTTAATCTTCGACTCTAAACTTCTTTTTAAAAAATCACTCTTAACACAGGATGTTATGGAAAACTATATTTGAAGACATTTTAATTTTAGAAAGTCTCAAATAAAATCTACCTTCCCTTAACAAGTTTGGAATAGGTATATTCAGGACACTGATATAAAGTTGAAAGCAGTTAATCATTATGTTTATACATGAAATAGAATTATAATATCTTTTAACCAAAATATTCCTTGACTACAGTTATACTTACAGTTAATACATAACTTATATTAAATATTTTATTTTGCCAAATCACATGAAAAAGTAATTTATGTAAATAATTAGGGAAAATAAATAGAAAGTTATACATTTTTTAGTTAAACATTAAAAATTTTTAACATTAAAAAGTTATACATTAAAATTTTTTTAATTTATCAAATATTATCAAAATCTTTTAAAAATCTTTATCATAATATCTTATCATATCTTTTAAAAAGAATATGACTTGTGATGTTATTACAGAATAGTTATTAAAATCTTTTATCTTTACTTGAAATAAATTATATTTATTCTTAAAACCTGAATATTTGTAAAAATTCAGTTAAGATAAATAAAATTAATTGAATATTATCCTTTTCGAAAAGGAAATTAAAAAATGGACAATTCCGTTTACAGAGTTTTCATAAACAAATTTTTTAGAACCAAGTTCTACTATATGAAGATTTTAAATAGATCTAATGTAAGCTATATTATTTACATTGGTTCTTTAAATTTTTATAGTCTTTAAAATTATTTCATAATCATAATCATCTAATAATAATTATTACTAATGGTACTTTTCTGTTAGCCGGGTAGCAGAAAAAACTCACCAAGGAAATTCTATATTATTTAGCAATTTTTTTTATTTAAAATCACTGTAAGAAATTTGGCAGAATTCTACAATATTAATTCTACAATTATTATTATTCTACTACAATATTAATTCAACAATTATTATTCTACAACTAACAGAAAAGTATCTTAATGATAAATTTTTTCTGAAGTCTCAGAATTAGCAATTTCATAATCATATTTTGAAATTTTAGAATTGTACCTTATGCCATATTCTCAAAGTCTTACAACAATGTTCTTCTGGATACCATCCATTGTGGAAATATGTGGCAAGGAGAGGTTGACAAAAATGCCAAATCTATGCCCCCCCCCCTTTTTTTAAACACTTACAAGTCCAAATAATTTGAAGAAAAACAAAAAAGTCATTTTCCACCAACTGACAAACTCAATTGGATTTAGAAATTCAAAACAAACTACATTTTTCTAAGCCTAACATAAAAAATTGACCTTCTTTAAATGATTGAAAACAAGGCATACTTAATTTGTCTGAAAATTCATTACATAATTATCTATTATTTACATTATTTATTATCTAAGGACTTGTATTGTAATTGTGGCATAATAGTTTTTCACAAACTTAATGGATGTCCTTATATTAATGCTTAGTGTTTATTTTATTGTAAAATGACAGTTGTGACTTTGCCAAAGTTGATTGGCGAGGACCAACGCAAAATCTTTTTTTTTTTTAATCTATAGGATCATATTTTTAAATTTAAAACTAAAATAAAATTTGAATTTTTACTATGGCCTTTAGTAATTTATAATTATTTTACCAATGATTAATATTGTGTCATTTCATTTCAAACTATTTTTGTTAAACTTGAAAAAAAAATTTCTTTCATTTTTTTTTTTAAATTTTTGGTGCCCCTTGGTATAGGTTTTTGAGCCATAAAACCTCAAACCATAAACAATATTATTAGTTACTTTTTCACAATGAATGAAAAAATGTATGAATTCTGCCAGGTTATAAATTTCTGTAACTTACAAATGATGATGAAAGAAAAGACAGAAATAACTAAAAATAAATTCCCTATTCTTACCTGTGTTTTACCAAGCAAGCTATAGGCCTCTTGAAGTTTTTCATAATGGACTTTATCAAAATGGGTACAAACTTTTGATAATGCCACATCCAATTGCTCTTCAGTCATGACAAGAGTATCTTGCAACTTCGTGCTCAATTCACTAATTGGAAAAAAGTTTTACATTTAATAAATTGTTAATAATAATAAAAGCAAATTTATACGTATGTAAATAAGTATCAAACATCATATCAATCATAGTATGTAAGTATCGAATTTTTGAATTATTCTTTCCTTTAATGAAACACACAAAAAATTATTTATTTAATCCCCTTAGAAAAAAACCCACCTTTGCTGAAACAAGATAAATTTTGTAATACTAAATGCATTTATTTGCAAAATGTATGCTTTAGATGCATTAAAAAATAGTACTGAGATATATAAAAAAGTATTTCTAACCTTTCAAATATATTAACTGCAAAATTGTTTTAGAAATGCAGATTATCACAGTGGGGTGGGAGGGGGCACCTCTCTTTTATTATTTTAAAATTCACTCTAAGTGAATATCACTAATTCGGGATATAGCAGAAGACTTCTTTCTTTCATAAGTGAAATTAATTATCAACATCAATTTATATTTCTGAATGTAGAATAATTCCTTCAGCCAATTTTTGAAAGTTTCAAAATAGACAGACAAATATTGTAAAATTTACACACCCTAACTTCATTGAAATGTAAAGAGCACTAGATCCATTTACTAATATAATTTGGTTCCCCTTTAATATCTAAGGAAATAATCTATGAAATAAAGAGTTTTTCTCATACATATTTAAGATTTTCCAAATTTGTTTCAAATTCAGTTATAAAATCTTAAAAATTCGAAAATTTATCTTTTTATTTGTTTGGATCTTAAAATATTATTTCCTCATAAAAATGTCATTTCATTTTATTGTCTCTTAAGATATTTTCTGGTTTTAAAATGGTATGTCAATTGACCTGTGTTCACCTTGATATCTGTCCTCTAACCTGCCTTTGTGTGTAAATAAATACCATTGTTGTTGTTTTACTACAGAGGATTGCTGATTGTGTCTTCATCACAACAAACAACCACCATAACAAGCGAGCCAATATTTTGGAACAATATTTTAAGAGAATCATTTATTTATTTTATCAGTCTTTAAATATTAAAATTGTTAGCAAAAATTAAGAAAAAATCTTGCTGTTAAAACTTAGTTTACAATGACTCATTTATCAATATTATCACTCAGAGATTGAAGATAAATACAGATGAACAGTCATCCCATATAGTAGTACTAGAAACATAATCATATACAATAAACAAAAGCAGTAAACTCTGAAAAAAATGAATGGCAATTCGTATATAACTTGACTTCTGACCATCAATGGCATAGAGAAGGGGTACAAAAAACACCACCTTCATTTTCAGTGAATTTCTATTAAAAACCCACATGCTTTAACAACAGCTTACTGATCTCACTGTTGTCATTTCAAAAAGGTTTACACATATAATGAAACCATTCAGATTATTAAAATAGAATTACATTGATCAAATTTGTTTTCTTAAATTAAAAAGGATTTGTAATAGTCAATATAAAAATTTTTTTACCAGCGATATCCTGAAGTTTCATGAACAAATTTTAAGAGCAGCTTGATGCATCAAATCTAAATTTTGAAAAACTGTTTTATGAGCAAAGCCATGAATTTGTAACCAAACTTAGAGAGTATTCAGTTCTATAGATGCAAGTGAATTGTTGATTGACTTTCCAACAAGTAGTGGACAGAATAAAATAAATTTGGATTACACAGATTCAACCACAAGCAACAATTTCTCTTCACATTCAATCACTCAAATCAACTATATAACAGTAATCTGATAAGCCCAACCAATTTCTAAAAATGAAGTCTTTCCTTTTTTACATTATACTGAATTTATTTTACAAAACTGCAAATTTTTGTACAGAGTATTGATTATTATTGATATAAAATTAATTGATTAACCATCCTTTTCATGTGCCTAGTATTTTTATTCAGAAAAGTATACAATAAACCAACTAAATGGAAAAATAACTAAAATATATCATATCCACATATATATCCATACATCCAAAAAATAAGTCCACATATTTTATATCAACCAAAAAGTCATGCAAGGAAAAAGAAAAAAAAAAAAAAAAAAAAAAAAAAAGAGATAACTATCTACCTAATGCAAGAGAAGTGCTTAAATGTGCTAGCAGCTTTCTGACATTCTAAACACAGCTGGATGGCACCTGGATAATCTTCTTCCTGAAAAGTTTTTATCATAAAAATTTAATGAAATAAAAACTAACATAATATTCAATAATTCATAAAATTAATGAAAAACACATACATGCAGTCACATTTTTTTTAAAGTTTTAATAATGAGCAAAATTTTTATAATTTTGTTATGTCCTTCAAGCAAAATAAATTTTCTTAAAAAAAGTTTTATTCCAAAAATATTACATTTTGTTTTTTCAACATTGGAAAAAAAAACCCACCAGAAGTCGACTTTTGGTGTAGTGGCTATGTTACGCGGCTACCGGCGTCGCGTCGCAGGTTCGTACCGGGACCTTCACTCGCGACACTGGTGACCTTGACAATCGTAACCTTTCTGATCTGCCGTGGCGCCATCTACGGGCAAACAAAGCAGTCGCTCACTCGACTCAGCAACCAAATACGCCGTCTCTTACTCGGCGCACCTAAGCCGTCGCTCACTCGACGCACAACGAACTCACACGCTCTTCATACGCTTGGCGCTTTCAAAATTGTTCGTCTCTCTTCCGACTCACTGGTGGGGGAGTATTGTGGCGCTAGCCTTATAAGCCAGTTAACATCTACAATACTGAAGTCGACTTTTGGTGTAGTGGCTATGTTACGCGGCTACCGGCCCTAGCGGCGCAGGTTCGTACCGCGACCTTCACACGCGACAGATGAAATAGTTTCAACTGAGAAGCATGACCGGTAGTTGTATAATTAGGTTGTCTTCTTCTCCCTTGTCCAACTGTGCGTAGGTCAGTGACTTGATAAGTATCCGATGGTAATACCTTGATTACGGTTAAAGGGCCTCTGTATTTAGTTTGAGTTTTAGAATTAGGTAAGAAAGTTTGTTCAGGCAGTCGTCTTACAACTACATCACCTATATTGTAATTATGTGCTCTACATCGATGTTTATCATAATTCTTTTTCATGTTTTCTTGCACAACTCTAATATTTTCTTGGGCATCTCTTTGCAATATGGTATGGTATATGTACTCATTGGACGTTGGAAGCAGATATTGAGGGAAATGTCCCAATTTTACTGTTGCGTATCCATACAAAAGTTCAAAAGGAGGTTTTCCAGTCGATTTACTAGGGGATGAATTGATGCATCGTTGCACTTCTGGCAATATCTTATTCCAATCTTTGTGAAATTCTGTTTGAACACTAGATATCATCGAAATGAGTATTCGATTAATTCGTTCGACTTGTCCATTAGCCTGAGGTCTTTGACGGGAATTTAATGTATGCTTAATCCCAAACTGTTTGCAATAGTCTTCAAATAAAGATGATGAAAAACAACTTCCCCTGTCTGTAATGATACGCTTTGAGCAACCAAAATCATTTGTAAATTCGTCTAGGTACTTTAAAACGCCTTTAGTTAAACAACTATGACATGGGCAAAGACATACAAATTTAGTCATATTGTCAACAAAAACTAAGTTCCTTATTCTTAGTCGTACTTGTTTCAAAAGAACCAAGAAAATCCATGTGAATAATTTCAAATGGTCGACTTCTAGGTGATATAGAATTCAATTTGCCTTCGCCTTTTCCTCCTGGTACTTTTGAATATGCCCATACAACACATTGTCTAATATGTTGCTTAATGTAGCATGTCATACAGGGAAACCAAAATTGTTTGTGTATCATTTGAATTACCTTTTCCATTCCAAAATGGCCAGCAAAGTCGTGGAACCGAACTGTAAGGTATTTTCTCATTGATTTAGGCATTACAAACAGTTTTCGCGTATTTTGCAAATCACCAGATTCATGATGAATGCGATAAAGTATTCCATTAATGAGATCAAAGCTTTCAGCCAGATGCTTTTTTTCTCGTGTTCTTACTTTCTGTGGCTTTTTTTAAAGAAGATATAATATTTTGTAGATCTTTATCTTGAGCTTGTATAAGGGCTACCCGGTCTTCTTCAGTACAGATGTAAAATACTTTAGGGTGACTAGTTTGTTCTACAGGACTAGCAACTTCTATTTCATCTAATGGTGTATATGATCTTTCTTCAATTGATGATCGACTAAGAGCATCTATATGAGCCATTTTTGCCTCATATCTATGTTATCGACTAAGAGCATCTATATGAGCCATTTTTGCCCCAAATCTATGTTTAACTTCATAATCAAATTCGCTTAATAGTTCAGTCTATCTTGCGACCTGAGGTTTAATGTTTTTTGTGTTTGCAAATATGTTATGGATGAACAATCAGTGACCAACGTGAAATGTAAACCTAATAAGAGAGGCCTAAGCCTAGACCAAACAGCAGCAATTAGTTCCAAACGGCTTGAATGATACTTCTCTTCTTCTTGAGTGGTTCGACGACTTACACAATAAACTAACTGAAATGCATTATTATATTTATTTCATTGTAACAGCATACCTGCTAATCCTATTGAACTAGCATCGGTGTGTAGTTCAGTCTCATCATTAGGGTCAAATAATTTTAATGCTGGTCTTGATATTAACTTAGAACGTAAGTTTTCAAATGCTTCATTTTGATCTACAGTCCATATAAATAAGGAATTTTTCTTTAGTAACCTTGTGAGGGGTTCAGCTACTGAAGCGTATCGTTTTATAAAACGTTGGAAGAAATTAGTTGAACCAAGAAAACGACGTAATTCATCCTTGGTCTTAGGAATCGGATACTCAGCGATTGCAGCAAGTTTTCTTGAACTTGGTCGTATTCCGCCTTTATCGATTACAAAACCCAGATATTCAATTTCTGACATTCCAAATTCGCATTTAGACAATTTCTGTGTTTCACTAGCAATTAGCAATTTCTCAAGCACTTGTCCCAGCTTCGCTATCATATCATCAAAATCAGTCGAACCAAAGAATATGTCGTCCACAAAACATGAGACACCTAGAGCCAAAGACATGGCTCGTTGAAATACAGAAGGTCCATTTGACAAACCAAAAAATAAACGTGTCAGCTCATAATGTCCATCAGATGTGGTAAATGCTGCTTTTCGTGAGGATTCTTCATCTATATGTATCTGGTTGAATCCTTGGCAAGCATCAAGAATGCAGAACAAACTGAAACTTGAATGTCTCTCAAGTTAATGATCAATGCATGGAAGCGGAAATTTATCCTTGTCTGAGAATTCAAATATCTGTAATCAATCACCATTCTTTTATCGCTTTTTTTTAGATACCAGCAAAATTGGCTACTGTATTCTGAATTACTGTCCCGAATGACACCTTGTCCTTTCAATTCTTGAACTATCTCTCTTAGAATTTTCCTTTCATAGTTGGATGTGCGATATGGTGAACGTGATACAGGTTTACTACCTGGAATCTCAGTTACATGCATTATTGAGTTTTTAATGCATCCTAGTTCATCTGATTTTAGAGCAAAACACAGTCTAAATTCGTTTAATAACTTGCATAAATTTTTTTGTTGTTCTTCATTAATAGATGGGCCAAATTTAATAGACTTTAAATCGATAGGGTTTCTCAAAATTTCTTTTATTAAGAAAACAGTAGGATTGGAAGCAATTTTTTTCTTCCTTTATAATGGTACTTTTATTTTCATGTACCCAATTTCCTCTAAAAACTGCACAATTTTTCTTCAATAGTAACTGTAAATTGCGTGGATTCGCAACAGGTACTTGTGTTTTGCCATCATATACAGCCAAAGTAACACTATTAGACACATTTTCTTGAGTGCTGTTGGATACATATCCATCACGTTTCCTAGCATCACTAAAAACAGTGACCCATTGAACTGTGCGTGGCTCAATCACAAATTCTTAAGAGTCCTTAATACTACTCTATCAGGTATGAAAATCATGTAAAAAACTCAGCTCACCAATATGAACTAATCTGGATCTCCCTTGATTTCGAACCATGACTACATTGGGAGAATCAATAATGTCATTGCTTATAAGAAAGTCAGGACCTTCAAAATTGTCATCACTTATAACATAAAATATCACTTCACGTAGTTTTACTTTGTCTATAATCACATTAACAATAATGATTCCAAGTGATTCTTTCACACCTCCAATACCTCTCATTGGAACAGTAACTTTTCAGTCTATGTTTTTATTTAATCGTTGAGTAAAACTATATTTCAACATAGATATATCACCTGCCGTATCCATAAGAGAACTTGTATTTATTCCTTCAATGTAGATATTCTTTGATGTTTTATCAACGCTACTGATAGCCGAAGTTGCGTTGATTGAAGGAGAAGGTATTTTATTTGGACATTCTTTTGTCCCATGACCCTCCTTATGCAGTGCAAAATTTTGGTCGCTTGGGCTGTGCACAATCACGAGCAAAATGTCCATTTTCGAATCAATTATAGCAGATAGTTTGACTGCTTTTATATCGATTTTGATCGATTTGTTTACTTATAGCACATTTTTCTTCTTTTGGGAATTTAATGCTATTGAATTTACTACTAAAATGACCACTTTTCTTGAAATTATCCTTTAGTTCAATAAATGCATCAACCTTTTCAGCAAGCATGTATGGGGAAACTATTTGTGCCCATTCATCCAAATAATGTTCACGAATTTCTTGAGGTGCGCGAGATTTCATTTGATCTGCGATAATTAACGCTTTTAAACTCGCAAAACTGCTTATTTCAAGCCCTGCAATCCATCCATTAAAAAAAAAAAACTTCCAGCTCATGATAATATTCTTTCCATGTCTTATCACAAGTAATCTCATGTGAATAAAATAATTGTCTAAATTTTTCAGCACTTAATTTGTAACGCTTAAGTAAAAGTGACTTCACATATTCATAATTTTCGGACTGTTCTTCTGGTTCTCTCATAATCATTTGCACAATGTCAGTTGGTAGCTGGTTAACTAAGCATGCCATCCACAACGTATTTGGCATTTGTGCTCGTTTCATGACCCTCTCGAAATGAACTAAATAAAGGCCGATGTCTTAACTATTAGTGCAAAATTTTCCCAAATGTGATTGCCAATCAAATTTTGGCGCCGATGGTAATAATTCTGAGCCAACTAAATCTGAAGTTTAAGCAGCAATCTCTAACTTTTTAAGGTCTAAAGCATGTTTTCTTTCTGCTTCTTCCCTCTTTTCTTGTCGTTCAGCTTCTCCCAGTTTGGCTTGCCGAACTTGTTCAGCTTCTTCAACTAAAATATCAACCATTCCTCTTACCATTTTTTCATCATAGTTCGTACTATTTAATATTAACGTTCTCAAATCTGGAATTTTCAAATCGCTGGATGTAACATCTTCGGATAATTCTTCGGCTACGAAACGTAATTGTTTCTTACGAAGTCGCGTTAAAAATGATATTTTGTACTTTAAACAGAATTAAAAATTATAATGACATGTTTATCCCACTTCTGAATTGTAATAAATGACTTTTAAACGAAAACACAAAACGAAATTCGATTTCTTGTTTATTCCGAATCGCAAATTGCAACAAGAACGGTTTACAAAACTTGTTCTGAAATACAGCGCTGAGTTGTTCTTCTTATGCACAGAGAGTTGAGTTGTTACAAAGTGTAACAACTCAAGTCTAATGTGAAAATCTCATGCAAAAGCAATAACTGTTTAAAGTCACAACTGAATTATCTTTTACAGTAAGATATCACTTAGTGAAGATTCAGTAGATTTTCCATAAAATCTTAACTAATGGAATTTTGTAACTGTTTTTGCTTATCCCAAATTACACATGCATTTTTGTTTATAAAAATTAAATAATATTTTATGGTCTCAATAACATACATTCTATAGATTCTCAAAACTATTCATCACATATCATAAAATTACAAACAAACAAAAAAGTAAAATAATTAAATTAACTTTGTCATGACAAGGTAAATAATTTTAATATTTTTCAATTTGAATACTTCAATCCAAAAATGGATACCAGTATTTTTATTTCTTGCTTAATATTTAACACAACTGAACAAATATTTGATAGGTTTTGGTTTTTTTGTATCAAACATGCGATAGAAAGTCTTGAATCCAAGCTTTTGAAAGAAACTAAAAGAGATAAGATGTAGGTTACTTATAGGTGGTAATGTATCGATTGGAGGTCGCGATACGAACCCGCGACGCTAGAGCCAGTAGCTGAGTAACATAACCACAATGCCAAAAAGTCGACTTCTGTATCGTAGATGTTATCTGGATTATAAGGCTAGTGCTACAATACTCTCCCACCAGTGAACCCCAATACCAAAAAGTCGACTTTGATATCGTAGATATTATCTGGCTTATAAGGCTATTGTCACAGTAACATGTGGCATTATCTAGAGGAAAATTCTTTTATAGAAAAAAATTCAAAAGAGAATAAGATTCAGAGAGAATTATAATTTTATTCAGAAACTAAATTTAAAATGTCAATGACAGAACAAAACCAAAAATGGCATAAGTTAAAAAAGAATCGGGGAATAAAATAAAATGTCATGTAAAACACTCACTTCTTTTAAGAATGCAAAAATGATGATATGCAGGTTTTATCCAACTAAACATCAATATCCAAACTATTAAAAGGCAACAATGTCAGATATGAACATTCTATTGAAATATGTAACACTGTTAGGATGTTCTCATATGACTGAAATTTGAGGAGGTTCTGAGGTCAATAGATATTTGTTGGCAAACCTTTAATGGTAAATCCTTAATTGGGTGATGAAGATAACATACCTGTGGTTTAAAGAATATAAATAACCTATGACAAAACACATGATGTTATTATAGGGTTTTATACTGTAAAATTTATTTTTTATATTTAACTTTTTAGTGACAAACAGTGTCTTTAGATGCTCAGCTATAGATGCTCACTCTGAGTGAACAGCTCATGTAGGCACTCTAGCAGTTTCTCAGCAAAATCAGCTCTGCACACCACACTCAGAATGATTTATGTGTCATATTGTTCATGCAGTACTTACACCCTCACACCACTGCCTAGATACAATTCATTTTTGAGTGCTCCACCATGAAAGGGTTAAATTCCATTAATTTTGTCAATTTTGAAAATGAATGAATTTGGATGGATCATCTGGAGTTGTAAAAATCAAAAGGATATGCTAAATAGGTATTATGCAGTCATCATACCTGACATTCATTTTTAAATGCAACAGATACCTTTTGAACTATATAAGATTGGTAAGCTCTGTAATTTTCATTCATTTCAGATTTAGCAATTCACTTCAATGCTTGCTCTGAAATAACTCCATGACAGAAATTCAGAGATTGATGTGGTGAGATTGTTATTGGTAGATGGGCCAAATAAGTTAATTTACTAAGATTTTCAGTTTTTGAAGGGTTTGCTGTTTCAGTTAACAAAACACCAAAGCATAATTTTTTGGCATTCTTTACTTTGGAAATAGCTGATAAAATAAATTTGTAAACCAGAAATGACAAGAATTTGTGAAAGAAATTAGTAGACCGCATAATAAAGAATTTAACATCAACAGTTAACATCTGCGTGATTAAGAAGAGCTATGCAAGAATAAAAGAATTTGAGTCCCAATGGCATTGGCCCAACACCACCTGAGAATACTTTTGTAATTAGTTATAGTAATTATTTAGTTTTCAAATGGGACAATTTTAAACATTAGCAAAGGATCTCATATTGTTTATTTTACCTCTATACCACAGATATATAATTTAAAAAATTTACAAATTAATTGAGATGAGAAAAAAAATTTAAGTTGAAGAAATGTAAAAATAAAATAAGAAAAACAGCAACAAAGAAATATAACTAAACGATGCTAAGTTAACTTTTCCCACATTCCCATTCAGCATTGCTGGATGAAATAACTGATAAGTAATTCTTCAATCAATTTGGAGAGAGTATCGTAGAGCTTAGAAGGTACTATGATATGGTTACGGATAAAAAATGAATGTAAACCATTAATTAACATTAAGGGGACTTGGTACCAAAAATTTTTTTCCCCACAATTTTCAATAAAATTATTAACTTTTGTAATAGATAGATGTCAATTGTGTATAAAACGAAATTTCTAAAATATTTTTCAAATTCAAAAGTTACAAATTTAAATACTTTAATTTTTTTTTAAAAAAAATTGAGCATTTTTTAAAAATTCTTCTTCTTTTGCAATTTTCAAAATATTTTCCTCAAATTTTTTTGAGGGGGACCTCACAATGCAGGTAACAAAAATAAGGATCCGTTTTTTGATATCTATATTAGTTTGTAAAAAAAAATGATTTACAAATTATGTGAATTTTTTCTGAAAATATCTGATTTTTTCAATTTGAACATTTTTAGAAAAAAATCTAATCAAAATTTTCACAAATCGATCCCTAATTCTATTAAGCATACATTTAAGAGTGAGCAGAAAAAAATTCATGCAATTACAATAAAATGTGATTGACTTTTAGCATTTTGTAGCAGACAAAATTTTGAAAAAAGACAAACTGAGAAAAACGGCTTTAAAGTTTTCAACACAATAAAATTATAATAAAAAAAGCTCCTATGAAGTTGGATTTTTTTCAGAACAATAATATGGCATTTGTAAGTGTTAAGATACCAATTTTAATAATATACATTATTATCATATTTATAAAGGACCATTACCATATATAGGAATTATCAAAAAAATTAAGGAAAAAATTATAAAATGATCACTTTTTTTTAATTCAATAAACTTTTTAGTAAAAATATTTATAAAATGATCTGCAATTTTGTTTATCATATAAGCAATACTATACTGTAACAATTCAAGGTCATTTAATTAAAATTTAAATGAATCCAGCCATTTTGAAGTAGGTAAATTTTCTAGACAATGCATGCCATAAAAAAACATATGTACAAAAATTTTCACTATGAAATAGTTTATATAAATACATAATATTTTAAATAATATATTATCATTAAAACATAATTCTATAAAAGTTTTGTGCTAATCTGAGACATATAGATGAGATAATCAAAGCATAATTAACATAAGCAGCAATGACATATTTGAAAATGACCAAAAAAATGTAACAAAAATTTATATAGCAAGTGCAAATGGTGTATTATTATTCATAGCAAGGGAACAGGATTTCCTTTTAATGCAAGGCATTTTCAAAACCAATTAAAAAGCAGGTAAGCAATAAATAAATTAAGTAGTCTTGAAAAAGACAGTTTTGCTTTCAAAGTGATTATAATATAACCAAAGGTAAATTCAATCAAAAACCTCAACAAAAGCAGTAAAACTATAAATAAACAAGGATTTACTGTTACTGTTTCAAACTTTGCCTCTTTTTATTTCATGGAAAAAAAGAGGGGCTTGACTTGGCTACTCGCACATGAAATATGCCTGATGTAAACACTGGAAGTGGGCATGCCAGCGGATATCGCGTTAGACAAAATAGTTCCATATCTCATTAAATACTTGTCGGATTGTTTTAAAATTTTCAGAATAACAAGTCAAAGGTTCAAAGATCATTATTCACTAAAAATCAGAAAATCGACATTTTCATCGAGTTTCCGAAATTTTGAGGTAATTTTATAATAACAATTTTTTTTAACATGAAGCAATTTAATTTTTTTTTAATAATAGAAAACAACAATTTGAGAGCTGGAAAAACTATAATCAATGATAATTAAAACATAAATGTAATGAAAAATGAAAAAAATTACGAAAATGAAAGATTTTTAAGTAATTTAAAGGCAAATTTTAGCAAATATACTATAATTGATACAAAATCTAACAAATACATACTTCAAGTAGTTCTCGTAATCTCACATCTGTCTCTTGCTAAAAGAGAAATTCAAGTATCATACATATCATAATGTAAAATTATTGTTTCAAATTGATAAATCAGTTAGAAATTATGCCTCCACTTGATAATCAAAAATCCTGCTCATCTTTAGTGACTTAAAAAGCAATTATTTTTGCAAAAATCAAATATTTACTAACATAAATGATAGTTTGGTCATTATGTACTTATAATCACTAAAAAATGTTAATTATAAAAGTTTATTCAAGTTTATGTAAGTTTTTATATCAAAAATTCAAAAACTTTACTCCCCCCCTTTTGTTATAGTCCCAACTTAAAATTTTTTTAAAAAAATGGAGCAATATTTAATGATAAAACACAATCAACTAAGAAAAAGGAATATAAAAAAATTCTTCTCAATTGACTTTTTTCTTAGTATTTTTATTCACAAAAGTTAAGGAATTTAAAAGGAAAAGGCACTGTAAAATTTTGAAATTTTTAATTCAGAAAACTGAAAGTGTTTTTTAATTCTCTTCACTTTAACTGATGGTTTACTATTCTTTAATATTCTGAAATAAATCAAACCATAATTAAATTTATCTAAGAGTTCATTATAATTAAATTTCACAATTGATAGAAACAAATTATGATTAATTGTATCCCTGAAAGACAATAGTGTCTTCACACTTTTCTAGGCCCGGGTCAATTCTACAAACCAAATAACTTTCCTGCTATTTCATTTTAGCCACCCTCTCTTCACCATATAGTGGTGTTCTGTTTTTTGTAACATATAAATAAGATTAACAAAACAATTAAAATCATTTTCCAATTAAAATACAATCTAAATAGCATTTTTATAGTTAAAACAAAAATATTTCAAACTTATATTATTCATAAATGAAAAATTTATATTAAATTAAGAATATACACAACATTTTATAGAAAAAAATGTATAATAATGCACAATAAAAAAGATTATAATTTATTATTGATAAGGATGAATATGACAAATAAAACAATTTTGTTGCAATCAATTTTAATATGTCGGGCTTCATCTTCTGTCATTCCAAGCATAAGTCAAGTTTAAGTTACAAATGAGTCGTATATTTATTTGCAATTAATATAGTTCAAAATCCATTCAATGCATTTTTGAAATCACATATCTGTGGACTGAATAGAATTAAAATTTGTGTTTCTTTAAAGATTTAGTAATGAGATTTTACCATAAGAAGTATTTAAATGTATATCTCTTTCTTGAATAAAGATACTATATTCAAAATAGATAACAAATTGCCTGTTTTCCAAATTTTTAGAAAAAATTATCATTTAAATAATAAAAACTAAAATAAAATTTTAAAAGAATTATCCATATTCGTATATAGTTTTATTTTTATAAGAATTATTTATATTCATTTATAGTTTTATTTATGCAAAAACTTTATCACTCAAAATAAGTTATGTATGATAGAGACACAAATGTCAATATTACATAGTTAATATTATTGGGTTTGATGCTTAATTATCAGTACCAAAGTTTTACAAATATTTGTCAATTCGAATTGAAAATAATTCAAAATTGGTAAGTGAAATTATTTTCAAATTTAGAAATATTTACTGATTCCACAACCAGAGAATTTAACCACAATTACTGTCACTCATTATTAGGCAGTTTTGAGAGCAATCAATGCCAACAAAATATCATGAGATAGTAAAGATGTTGTCCAATATCAGAAAGAAAAATCAAATTATTAATCGGCTCTTTTCATAGTGGATTTTCAAAATAAAATAAATCTCTGTAAAAAATAGAAGTTTATTTATTTATTTGCATCGCACATGGACTTCACTCATTTGGCTCATATTTTGAGATAAATTCAAAAGCAAAATAAAGTTATTTTGTATTTCATTCAACATTTTATAAATTACATGCCTGATTTCATAGCAAAGGATACACATGAAAAAAAAAAACTCTGATTAACTTTTGAGCAGGTTTAAATGTTCTACAATTTAAAGTTTTTTTCATGGGAATATAAATGATAAATTTATAACTTCTATAGGAAAAATACAGGAACTTTATTTAAAATACTCTATTATTAAGAGAACTAAGTAAATTTATAATGAACAAAAGTAATAAAAATTCTAATAATGTAATAAAAGAAAGGTTAATAGAAATGCTAACTCTACTCTCAAATTCTTCCAGGTTGAAAAAAAAAAAGAAAAAGGAAAGGACAACCAGACCATTAATTTATAATTGGAACAAAGTTCACATGTTCTACAATTAACAGATATTATTTCACGCCTTTAATACTATGAGCTAAATATGTTGAAATAAAAATAAAATATAACTGATGAGCACCTTCAATAAAAATAATTATCAATATGCTAAGATTAGTTTCAGAACTATTTAAAATAAAGTAGCTTTCTACTAACTGTTGATTTACAATTATCAATAACTATAGTAGCTTATTAAATCATGGCCATCTAATAATAGCCCTACTTCATTGACAAAACACATTTATATTATTTTAAATAATTGGAAGAATTAAAAAAGCAAAAAAAGAAATGACAAACACTTACCAAAGTCTTAATCATGCACAATGAGCGTAGCAGGCATTTTAACTGCTCTCGTTTTCTATAACTAGCTAAAATGCCAAGGCTGGCAGTGGTGAAATCCTGCTTTGTTTGTGCTAAGAGACTTTAATATGAAGGGGGGGGAGAAAAAAAGAGTGAAATTTTTTAAAACTTTATACTTTATTTAAGACATAAAAAATAAAGATTTCATTAATAAATATACAGTTTATAAGATATTAATTTGGATTTTTGCAGCTCTTTATTGCATTTTTTGATAATAAAATCATGGATAAATTCAAAGCCTTTGAAATTATGCCAATATTTCTAAATTAAAGAATTTTTTATTTACAGAGGAAATTTTTAATACACAAGTGCAATAACTGGGAATAAATGATTTACAGTGCACCTACAGAAATCAAATAAATACTTAAAATATATTTTAAAGTAACTAAAAAAATTGCTTTAAAACATATTATTTTTAAACCAAAAATAATTTTCTTCTCGCATATTTTCATTGGTGTTAAAAATTATTCTTCATTTGGTTCCTGAAATAATCACAGCTCTTTTCACTTTTTTTTCTAGATCCAAAAGTTTTATCAATTTTTTTACAATAAAAAATTTACTAAGGCATTTTAAAAAGTTTTGATACTAAAAATAACTGAACAACATGCAAAAAATATAGCATAATCCAAATGCGTTTATCTAGTAAATTTCATACTGATACTGTTAATCAATAGATACTGAACTTTTGTTTATTTATGTTTCCACAGTGACATCAACATATAGCAGTTCTAAAAATCTTATACACAACAATTCTTTATATGTGCTTATATTGATAAAAAAATTTGTTTGCTGAAAATTAACATTTTCAAATAAAAACATTTTTTATATGATTTGCTTATAGTCTGAATAATTACTAATTGAAGAGTGTGGAATATGGCCATTGTACTAACGGTAAAATTATGGTGCAGGCAATAAAATGCTATCTTTTAATGAACAAGAGTCATTCTAAGAATGACTTATGAATCTTTAATGAATAAGAGAGTCATTCTATCTTAAAAAGATAACATTTATTTTAAGATGGGTAACGAAATTATGCATTTGGTTACAGGTTGGTTTATCTAAAAGAATCATTAATGATATCACCAAAACTTTTCCAAAGCAAATGAAATAAGGATAAAACAAAATAATATGTATTGAGCTGTTAATATCTCGCCATGATTATTAAAAGTGAAAGGTTTAATAATCAAATAAACAAAATTAAGCAGGGAAATAGCAATGAAGAAAGAAGCAATCTATATATCTTAATATATATAAATTATGTGTCACATTTGATGGACTCCTAAACTACTTAACCGGTTTTAATAAAATTTACACACCACTTGCAATTTGATACAACTTGAAAGATAGAATAGTTTATATCTCAATTTAGAGTGGCAATTAATTAAAACCCCTTAATTTCTGTAAAATTAAAACCTGTAATGTTACTTCCCGAGTGAAACGCAGCCTTTCGGAGCAGCGACTTATACACAACTTATACACTTCAACTTATACACAATATCGCAGTGGAATCGGATGGACTTTCTATCGTAGACCACGGAGGTATAGTTTATTTTACGAAAATCAAAGCAAAAATTAAATATGGATTATTTTTTTTTTAAAAAAGTCCACTTTGACAGGTCTATTTTTTGAATGGCTCTGTAAAATAGAGGCTTAGCTGGAAAAATACGAAAAATATGTTTTCCGAAAGAAAATACGATGTAGTATGCTGCAATACAATTAAAAAAATCGAATTTCTAAAACTGAATTTTTGACGAATTTTTTAACGAAGAGGTGAAATTTCGCTTTAATATTTAATTACACCGAAATTTTTCAAGATAACTTAATAACATTTTTTAAACATAAAATCTGATACATTTTTCAAAATTGTGTGAAAGATTGTAAAAATCATACAAAAAATTGCGCATTTAAATTTTTTTGGGTCATTTATTGGGTTTTCCTCTCCAACATTACAAATCTAATCCATTGATAAATAAAAATGAGACTAAACTTTTAAAAATATAATTTGGCATTTCTTTGGCACACCTTGAACAGTTTAGGAAACAATCCAGCAAAACTTATGCGTCTTATGAAATAATAACCCTATATTCAAAGCTGCATGCATGGCAATGGGATTGCTCGAGGATGATAAACAATGGCAATACACTATTAAAGAAGTTATTTTAAGCAAATCATAATTCAAACTGCGTTTTAAAACTTTTTCAACTGTGTTTTTAAAGTCATCTTGATATGTTGCCATCTCTCTGATTCACGAAGCCTTTGGGAAAAGTACAAGGAAAGTTTTTCAGAAGATATCCGATTTCAGCATGAAAGACAACTGCAAGACTCCGCTCTTTCAACTAAAGACAAAGTGTACACCAATGCTTGATTCTGATTGAAGACACTGTTCAGACTTTGAGAGGTCAGTGCTTAATGGATTATGGTTTACCTCAGTCTGAGCAATTTGAGACTCATTTGCAAAACAGAGAGTACATGCGAGAAACACATTTTGATCTTGAAGATTTGAAGAAAAAAGTATATAATGCTGAAGCCTCTCTAACAGATGAACAATCCAGCGTATATCAAAAGGCCTTCAACAGCATTGAGTCTGGTACAGGACCAATATTTTTCTTAGATTCACCTGGTGTCACTGGAAAAAAATTCTCTTAAATTTTTCTTTTTTCAAAGGTCAGAAGCAATAAAAGTATTGCCTTGGCAACTGCATTAATCTGGAATTTCTGCAACGTTATTGGAGGGGGGAAAGACAGCTGCTTCTGCTTTTATATTACCCCTTAACCTCAATTACTCAGAGAATCCAATGTGCTGCATTAAAAAAACAGAGTAATTTGGCAAAGGTTTTTACAAGATTGCAAACTTATTATCTAGGATGAGAGTACTATGGCTCGTAAAGCAGGGTTCAAGGCACTTAATGTAACTCTCAAAGATCTAAGAAATTCTGATAAAGAAATGGGTGGAGTAACTGTTCTACTATCAGAAGATTTTCGTCAAATATTACCGGTTGTACCAAGAGAAACACGTGCAAATGAAGTTAAACCATGCATCAAATCGTCGTATCTATGGCCTAAAGCGCAGAAACTTTATTTGAATAAGAATATGAGAGTTCATTTATATGGAGATGCGTCAGCAGAATTGTTTTCTAATCTTCTTAAAATAGGAGACGGAAAGTATTCTGAATAAGCTGGCAAAATTATTATGTCCCACAAACTCTCCACGGTAGTCACTGAGTCTCCAGATCCCATCGCCAAGATTTATCCTGATATTGCTGATATAAAAAATAATGCAATTGAATGACTTAATAAGTATGTATTTGAAGCTACTATAATTACGGGATGTCCTCGAGGGGAGTTGGTTTTAATACTCCACATTCCACTAATTCCGTAGGACTATACTTTTGAATTTAGAAGAGTACAGTTTCCTGTAAAAGTTTGCTTTGCAATAACCATTAATAAGTCACAAGGAAAGACATTAAAAGTAGCAGGGATCAATTTAAGAGAAGAATGTTATTCACACGGCCAGTTTAATGTAGCTGTCTCCAGAATCAGTTCATCAAGCAGCATAATAATTTGAGCACCAGAACCCCTCCCCCCCCCAAAAAAATGTTGTATACAAAGAAATTCTTGCTTAACCCAGGTAGCATATCTTTTAGCATAATATTGTACAACATTGGGTGATATATATTATATTAAACAATATTGCAAACATTGATCAATATTGTACAATATTTGTGTGCTACTAAGGAAACAAGGTATAACAATAAAATGTGGATGGCCTGCTTTTGCAAAGAAAATCAATACTTTAAAATAATCCTTAAGGACAGTTAAGGACAAGGGCATATATTTAAGGAGTCCAGGGGCCCTGGGACCCTCCCAAAATTAGAAAAAATTATAGGTAAGAAGTAATTATTATAAGGGATTTTTGTAATTAGGAGCACCAATCCTCTGCTAATTCCCTTGCTGCTGTTATCCTATGCTAATTCCATTACCCAAGCAATGTCGAGTAAGGGAATGCTAGTATATATTTATTTATAGGAAATATGCTTATTGGAAAATGACAAACTGGCATGTTATTAAAAATGCATCTAAATATACCCTTCTACCCTGCATATAAATGATTTTACCCATCATTTGACTCATTATTTAATTAAATGACAAATCTTTTTATTTACTATTCATAATTAGATTCCAAGAGCTGATAAATTGCCATACCTTTAAATCATCTTGATTTGAGTAAATCATAGCAAACATCTTTTTATTTGAGTTTTTTACTGAAACAAAATTTATTAAACCTTCAAAAAAACTTAATCATTATTTTAAGAGGCTTTAGTATCCTGGCTAAAAATAATAATGAATTAAATTTCCACGATTTTCATAATGCTAATTTTTGCCCTCAGATTAAGGTCAAGTACATTACAATAGATTTCAATTTTACACGTTATAAAAAATTTCACTATCAAATTTAGGTTTTAAGACATGATTAAAAATTAATTTTGTGTGTAAGAATCTAATACATATTTTTAAAGAAAGCCTTTGAAATAATAGCAAAAGAAAAACAAGAACTATATATTAATAGTTAGTGAGCCATAAAAGAATAGTTATGAATAATAGTTGGTTGAACTATTTCTAGCCAAATATAGAAGAAACCTCATATTTATTCAAAAGGATTTAATTTGTACATTTTTTTTTATGCAGCATAGAATGTATAGAACTTAAGAAAACATTTAATGTTTCGATCAACATAACACAAAGAGGATTTTACTTTTTTAAAATATTGTTACAAGCGGGCGAGCGGCACGAAAACTCGCCAAAGTTGGCCACGTTTGGCGAGGAGCCTCGCGCCAGCTTGATTGGTTTGGCGAAAGGAATAATCTAGTAGCCGCTAGATTGTGCGCGATGTTTTGAGAATTTCCACGAGACTCAGGTGCACGCGCTTCTCGGCTATATAAGGACGAGTAGCCGGCGTGAGTTAGTTAGTTGCTATAGTGATTTGATCGAGTTAGTGGAGAGTTTGTTTTGTAATAAAAAGCGTCTCGCTGGACTAAAGGATTTGTGAGCTGTGTTTGCGTTTGCTGTTAACGCTGTGTTATTGAGCTCGCTGTGATTAACTGTTGCTGTGCTATACGATAGCTGTTTTGTAGTCTGTTTTTATCGTGCGTAAGACTTGAATTTACGCTGTAATTGACTGTTGACTGCTGAATTGTACTTATCTAAAATTTTTACTTTATCAATTATCCTGTAAATAACTGTAAATAGCTGTAAATAAATTTGTTTGTG
>JAOUZG010013036.1:2254340-2279861 GCA_026289955.1 Argiope argentata
ATACAAAGTCCATTCAATCCGAACCCGCTACGCTAAAAGCGTAACAATATATAAAATAATAATATATATTACAAATGAATAAGTTGTGAAGACATGTTACATTGTGAAAAAAAATTGAACCAAGAGGTTTAGATGAGTAATTGACAGCACTCACATTTTCAATAAAAATAGGCTAAAAAATCATTAGTAAACAGAACAATCATTATTATGAACTTGAACTATAAATGCCTGTTAACTACACTTGATTTTGAAATATTTGAATGAGCAATGCTAATGTAAGTTTCCCTTTTAAGATTATTCTACCTCTTCTAACTTGAAATATTAATAATCAAAATCTCAATTTCACAAAGTTTCTCTGAATAACAAATCACATTAAAAAACACTGAAGAGCCAGAAGATCCCCCCTTCTACAAAGGTGAAAAGGAATAAAATTATATAAAAATTATAGTACCACTCCTTTTAACCGGATTAACTAGGGCTCAAACCTATCAAAATAAAACAGCTTAACCCTATCTCAGCAGAAATTGAATGAAATATCAATATTATCTCCTTACTTTCTACTTTGCCCACAAATTGTGCAAGCTTCCTCCAAAGTCTTCTGCATTTCTGTGACACATTGCAACTCTTCTGCCAGAGCTGACTGGTTCTGCAGAATTAAAGCTGATAACTTCTTTGAAACCTGTAATAGAAAGATGGTGAAAATAGAAAGATGGACACACACACAGTGGTACAAACAATAGATGATACACATTACTTTTACTTGATAAATCCAACTTTCAATTGAAATAAGACATTCACTAGAAGTGCAAACGTGTTTTTATTTTCACACATAACAAAAGGGTTAATTTACAGTAAAAATAACGAAAATCAACAAAAAAAAAATAATCTAAAATTAAAAATTTTACAAGTATTTGAAATAAACATAGGCAAATCTGTACCTCAAAAAATTAAGGATACACCAATGAAGTTTGTGTTACATATCACATACAAAGACAGTGTCAGTATTTGGTTGCATGCCCTTTGGCTTTTATAATGCCTTCAAATGTCTTGGTACCGATTCGACCAATTTTTTGGTGGTATGTGGAGATGTTTTATCCCATTCTTCTTGTAACACTTGCTTTAAATGGGTTTTGTTCCTAATTTGGAGTTTTTGAACCATTGTGTCCAGTGTGGCCCACAATTTTTCTATGACATTGATGTCAGGGGACTGTGGTGGTGTGTGCAATTGCTGTTTACAATGAAAAAGACACCACATTTTGACATTACGTGCCGTATGTTTGGGGCCGTTGTCTAGCTGGAAAATAAAATTTCCATCTAAACCCAATTTTCCTTTTGGCTACATCACTCAGAATACTTTTCCTTCCTCTTCCACTTTTATTTTCAATTAATCCATCACTTTTAAATCTTCCAATGATTTTCTGGTCACACGAGTGGCTTCTACCAACAATTTCAGCTATTTCACGATAAAATTTTCCTTTCTTAAATAACCTTAATATAAATTTTCTTACATCAATACTGGTTTCTCTCCAAGGACCCATTTTCCATATAAAATTGCGACTTTAAATTCATATAATCAACTTCAAAAAACAAAAGTAAAAGTCGAAAAGGTTCAAGATAAAATTGGCCAAACTTAGGCTATTATAGTAGCAAGCAGAAAAAAAAATCTAGTGATAGTTAAACAAGAAATTTTATTGGTGTATCCTTACTTTTTTGAGGTACAGATTTGCCTATGTTTAATTCAAATACTTGTGAAATTTTTAATTTTAGATTTTTTTTTAATTTTCTTTATTTTTACTGTAAATTAACCCTTTTGTTATGTGTGAAAATAAAAAAAACTTTTTTGCACTTCTAGTTAATATATTTTGTGTTTGTCTGTTTGTGTGTGTGTGTGTGGAACATGGTGAAAGAAAAAGATTATTTGTTTGTTAGGTAATAAAATAAACAAACAACTGCTCTTATAAAAGTAATTCAGTAGTAAAATATTCAGTCTGTTACGAAGCAATTATTAACTTGTGAAGTATAGGAATGCAAGAGAAAATAACACACAAATTTTTGATATCTATTTAATGATTTCTTAATTAAAAAAAATATATATTTATCAGAAGCACATTCTTTTAAACAATTTTTAATTTAAAACACACACTACCTAAGATTTATTTTCAAGTAAATACCAGCTTTAAAAAAAACCCAACTGAAATATACCTTTTTACTCAGGAATCTTTCAATTAACAATGAATGAATTAAATAGATAGGCTCTTTATGAAAATTACATATATTTACTGAACTATTATACCACTTATGATTAGTACCTGATGCATATCACAATCATGATTGAATTATTACATGATTACAACTTAATTATGGTAAATTCTCAGCAATCCAGAACGAACAACAGACAGGGCAGCTATCATTTCGAATATTTGATTTTCCCTGATATTTCCAGATTTTATAGCAAATTTCTGACTTTTTTCAGATGTATCTAATACTTTCAGAATGCTGTATTTATTTTATTTTCTTCACTTATCTTACAATATGACCTTAACTGCATGCGAAAAACTGTCTTACTCTTTTTAAAAAAATCAACGTAAAATTAAATTTATGTTCAGAAGAAAAAAAGTTTTTTTTTTTTCACTAAGGATTTCAAATAAGTTCAGTTTTACTCAAGAAAGATGCTATACAAAAATCATGCACATTGACAGATTGCTTAAGATAGTGATTTGTTTCGTTTCAGTGAGGTCTTCCTTATCCATACTGTTTATAAGCTTCTCAAATTAGAACTGATTCTAATTCTATTAACAGAAAACACATCACTTACACACTTGTAGAATGCTTGTCTTGGTTGATTTGGTCAGAAAGCAATATGCATTTAGAACACCAAAAGACAAATATCCTCCAGAATTGGAATATACATATTTAGCTTATTGATTACACAAAATATATAACAATGCCACATATAAACTTCAGAAAAATATAACTCTAATAAAATGATATGCAGCTAAATAAACTCTACTGAAAACAAGTTCATACCAATAAAACTTACCACGTGCAGCTGTGATACCAGTTTTGTTCTTTCAATAGTGATTTCATTGATGTCGGGAACTTCGGGTATTTTCTGGTGAATGATCAAAATGAAGAAAATAGATTATCGGATGAACAAATCATTTATTTATTTATAATACATTATTATTCAATTATACTAAGGCAGTGAAAACAGCGATTATCAGTTTAATAAGAAAATCTCCACATGTTTTACATACTAGAAAAAATTCTACAGAATAACATTCTTGTTTTTATAGATTTAATATAATCTTACTGGTTTTCTAAATCAATAAAAAATAATAATTCCATGGAATTTAGATATAAAAATGAAAGTTAACCTACTCTCATTAATTTTTTTCTACTGAATTTGGTAAGGGAAATAAAAATTCTCCTATAAAATTTTGTTAAAAATTAAAACTGAAGATTTCATTACTTTGGAAGATTACCATTTCCTATACTATGGGTAATGAAGTACAAAAGAAGCTATAAGAATTTTAACTTCTTTTGAGCTCTTCAACTATTTGTATGGAAAAATAATAACATAATTTTTGATTAAAGTACTTTGACAGACTTTGTTAATCATTTTAAGTCAAAGTTTTAATAATTCTTTCCTAATTTTCTGTTTCTTGCAGATATAATTCACATTTTTTTTTTAAGAAATAATTGTAGAATGTTACTCTAAGTGTTTGAATGACACTGTTGGCTTAAAATTTAAAGTTGGGAAAAAAGAAACTCTTTAATTACCAAGAAGTTGGATATAAAAGAGATGTTATTTTGATATATTTAATTTTGAGAAGGAGCAGATTGCTTAAAATAAAAAAAAAGGTTATAATGTGTATTATTGCTGAATTCTTCATAAATGAAGTTAGTTAAATTTTGAATCAAACATTTCCCCTAATATAGAGTATCATTATTTACATAGTAAAAGTAAATAAATAATAATAGATTTTAAGATACATTTCCACAGAAAGTTTTTTGCAGAGTTGTGATGATAATTTACTCCACCCCCTACTGTAATCTTGCTTTTGGAGATTACTATGGACAGAGTTAATACCCAAGTACGTAAGATTTACCTATAACAGTTTTCATAATCTCAGGTTGCATCAACATTTTATAATATGTTATTTTCAAAAAGATTAGAGAAAGGAGAAACTTGGAAAAATTAAGTTTCACAGAACTATTCTTCTGTGTATGAGCTTTCATAAAGGAACCAAGACATATTTTCGACAAACAATTTATTCTGTTATATAGCATTATTTCCACATTTATTGTGGTCCAGTAGCTAATTTCTAAACCATTAGAGATAGATAAATAGTTCCTGTCAGAAAATGCTTTAAATAAAGGGTGAAACGGTAATAATTGGTTAATAAAATTGTTTTTATTACTTATAAAATTTTTGTTGGAAATTTTTCAAATTCTAACTTTTTATATAGTTTCAATGTCCTAACACTCATAATTAGTTTAAAAAAATTTAATACTCCAAAACTGACATGATAAAGACAGACAAATTTGTTATAAACTGTTTTGCCAAATTGAGGGACCTATATAAATTTATTTTAAAGGACAGTTTAAAAAGTAAATGTTTATATGAAATAAAAAAAATATTATTGTAAGGCTATATAATAATATTTTCATATTTTTTTCTAATGTTTTCATTCAATTTTTATGTTTCAGTTACTCAAATAATTAGATATGGAAGAGTATGAATTCCATACAAGTAAGGGAGTTTTGTTTCTAATGATCCATTCTAATGGGGGGGGGGTTATCCAAATTTAATAATGATATTTCACTAAACAATTTCCAACCTTTATTAAGTGCAACAATTAAACAAAAAATTAAAGCAATTCTTTTTTGTTGAAACAATTTACTTTTCCCAAAATAATCAATTTTCAAAAAATTATATTTGTGCTGTGTTACCTCCTACAGTAAGTAATTCTATGCATGTCGCTTTGAGCTGAATTTTTGTGAATTCAGCCTAAAAACATCATTTCTCAGGTACACTATAAATATAAATGTAAATACTGATCTAAATTGATTTAAAATCCACATATTCTACTCAAATAAAGAATAATTTATTAAAATAATGAGGATTATTAAATGAATTTAAGATAAGTTAAAATTTAAATAGCTGTGTCATTCACAACTAACTATGAATTCCTTCAGAACAAATAGAATAAAATAAACTCATCACTAATTTTCTAAGCTTTTATGCTGGCTGCACTGAAAACACATATTTCAATTATTTTATTTATAGATTTCCAGGATTCTAAGATGCCAAACTATTTAATCATGACTTGCACTTACACTCTTATCGGCTTTTGCATTGTTATAATTTGGTTTCTTCTAAATTGTAGATTTCATTTTCCAATTATTTCTACCATTTAAAAATTGCTTGTAATTTTTTAAAACAGTTTTTGATTTCCATCTTTTTAAAATCAGTGGTCTACGATTGCCATTTAACATGTGCTTTAAGGATATGGATCCTTACAGAAAATTCCTTTTAAATATGCAGTATGTAATTTCAAGCATCTATAAAATTTATAAAATATCCAAGTAAAGGCTATATTTGCATAGAATGATGCTCTACACAAATTACCATGCTTATCCTACTGAGAATTTATTCATTGAACATGTATGATTTCAATTTTAAAGAATGGATAAAATGACTAAAATAACGATCCATTAAATGGAAAATGACCGATCTGGCAATATTTGCTAATGCAAGATATCTTTATTTCTTTGATAAAAAGCTTTATCCATAGTACAAAAACCTGAAACTATAAGAAAATTTTTAATTTTTTTCATTGTCTGATAATGCATAAAAATGAGAAATTGATAGATAATGAGGTTTGTTCTAATATATATCCCTTTCATTATGTAGGTTAAACTTCAAAGATCACTTCCTGCATTTTCAACAGCCAAAAACTGTTGTGTGTCATACTACCCAATGTGCAGTTGCCCTATGCTCTTTCCTAATTCAGATTACAATCACTATACAAGATAGTTCAAGTTGCATGCTTATTCTCATTCCTAATATGGATTTCCAACCACTTAATCAACAGAGGAGAGATTGGGTAATAATTATTATCATTTCAGGGCATGATATTGTTTTGGGGATGTGGTTTTCTGGCAACAACAAAAATCTGTAGGCGAAAACTAAAAATTTTATTATCTGCACGAGCCTCTAAAAAAATCAGCTTTTAATAATTCATGGCCATCACATTTACAAAATATCCGATTTAAAAAATAGTTAATTACTACCATAAATAAAACCTAGAAAAATGTCATTTAGAGCACATGATTATAAGAAATGAAATAAACTGGAAATGTTATATATTTTTAAAAAATAAATGTAAGACAAAGTTTTTTTGTATCGTTTGCAATACTGAAGTGATTAATTCAATGTATCAATTAAAATATATCAAAATATAATTTAACTTGCACGAGCAAGTGGTGTTTGGCTATTCAAGAAATGATGTTCTGACATGATCTGGGTTGCTAACCTTTAGTCGGGAAACCGAATCATACCTAAAAGAATTTTTATAAGCGTAGCCGAGTCCTTGGATGAAAATAATTTATGTGTGATTTCCGACAAGTCACACAGTCCCAATACGCCGCAAGAGACGTCATATCCCTTGGAGGATTATACTCCCATGATATCTCCTGATTTAAGAAACGAGCAAAAATCCCACCTAGCCGAACTGCTTCGAACATTTTCGGAAATTTTTAAGAAGACTAACAAATTGATTGACACACGGACGAATGTGAAACACAGGATTCACACTGGCGATCAGTGTCCAATAAATCAACGAGCTTACCGAGTCTTATCTACGGAAAGACGTATATTCGAGAAGAAGTGAAGAAAATGCTTGGTGAAGGTATTATCCAGCCGTCCGAAAGTCCCTGGTCATCACCTGTTGTGCTTGTAAGTAAGAAAGACGGAAGCTGGCGTTTTTGCGTAGATTATCACAAGATCAATAAGGTTACCAAAAAAGATGCCTATCCTCTGTCGCGTATTGATGATACGCTCGACTGCCAGAAGGGTGCTAAGTTCTTTCTCCTATGGATCTCCACTCTGGTTACTGGCAGATAGAAGTAGATGAAGTGGATCGTGAGAAGACAGCATTTAATATTCTCGAAGGATTATATGAGTTTAAAGTTATACCATTTGGACTCTGTAATGCGTTGGAGACTTTTGAGAGAATGATGGACAATTTGCTACACCATCTCGAATGGTTAACATGTCTTTGATATCTAGATAACATAATAGTGTTTTCAGAAACGTTTGAAGACCATCTTAGCCGACTGAGTCTCGTTATGAAATGCCATTGGAAGCTTGTCTGGTGCTTAATAGAAAAAAGTGTATTTTTGCCGCCCGCGAAGTAAAAATACTGAGCCATCTTGTATCCAATGAGGGAGTTCGACTAGATCCCGACAAAAGTCGGACATAGGCAGGTTTCCTACTCCGAAGAATGTACATGATTTAAGAAGCTTTCTTGGACTTTGATCATACTTCCGAAGATTCATTAAGGGTTTTTGTTGCGAATGGCAGCGCCTCACCCAACCAATCAGAGCTAACCTGAACTGACGTCAACTGTTGAGTTCTGTATTTAGTCAGTCGTGTGTTTCTCTTTTAACACCTTTTTATGTAACTTTTGTGTTTGTACGTGTTTTTTTGGAATAAAAGTCTTTGTGTGCCACATCCTTTGCCTATTCAGTATCCAGTTCGTTTTTAGCCAAAACCCGACATCGGGTAGATGTCAGCCCATAGTAATAATAATTATATGCAGCTTAACTACGCTACATAATTTTTTGGCGCCCAACGTGGGGCAAGGTTTTGGTTTTAGTTAGTGTTTGAAAACCTTTTCGAGCCTGAAGGAAAAATGGATGTGGCGCAGTTAAAAACACAGCGAACGCCTCTTCGTTCAGCGTTCACAAAATGTGCAAAAGATATTGAAGGCGAGCTTGCAAAAGAAACTTCTAGAGTCAGCGAACTTTTAATTTTAAAAACTAAACTTTGTGATAAGTTCACTCGTTTAGAGCAGTGCCAAACGCGACTAACAGATGCCATTCTGGAAAATGCCGATGAGGCAAAAAAGTATGAAGAGGACTTTTTGTCCGCAGAGAAATACCGTGATACGTACTCCGAACTCTGTGCTAAAATTCAAAGTTTGTCATTGAAAGCTATGGAAGTGAAAGAACTATCGGAGAAACGGAAGTTTAGGCTGCCTACGATCGAACTGAAAAGGTTCAGCGGGGAAGCGAGGGAGTACCTCACCTTTTGGAGTCAGTTCAAGAAGATCCATGAAGACCCAACTATTGCCGAAGAGGACAAAATGCAGTATCTTTTACAGTCGATGCAACCAGGATCAAAAGCAGAGCGATTGATCCTCAGCTTCCCGGCCACCACCGATAACTACAGTAAGGCGATTCTGCAGTTGCAGCAGAGATTCGGGCGAGACGACTTACTGGCTCAGATTTACGTCCGTGATCTGCTCAACTTGGTGATGAAAAATGCGTCGTCTGGAAGAACAAAGGTGGACTTTCCTCGTTTGTATGATGAGTTAGAGGGAAAACTTAGGGCCCTACAGACTCTCGGGAGGACTCAAGAAAAGTACAGCGACTTCCTGATACCTTTAGTAGAGAGTTCCATGCCGGAAGACGTTCTTTTAAGCCTGGGAGAGAACCAGAAGCATGAAGGATACATCGCAGGGGGAACATCGGTCCTTGGAGTCGTTGATGACCTTTCTGAAGCAAGAGGTGCAAGCGGAGGAGGAACGGTTTAAAGTTAAATCTATGTCAAGAGAACCTACACCTTTGCCACCAGATAGAGTAACGGATTGTGTTCCATTTGAAATTGTTGGAATAGATTTGGCAGAACCACTGTACCTAAGAAATGGAGATAAAGTATGGGTGGTCTTGTTTACTTGTGCGGTATATCGTGCAATTCATCTTGAACTTGTTAATGCTATATCTTCTGATTCTTTTCTTTTGGCTCTTAAACGATGTATAGCTAGACGTGGCCGACCACGAACTATCTATTGTGATAACGGAACAAACTTTCGCGGCGCCTCCTGTGAGTTGGCAAAATTAAATTGGACCAAAATTCAAAAAGATACTATGACTCCCAAAATATTTTGGAAATTTATCCCACCCACCGCCGCGTGGTGGAGTGGCTGGTGGGAAAGGTTGATTCGCACATTAAAAGATCTGTTAAAACGAACTTTAGGTAAGTCTGTACTAACTTATGATGAGCTGTACACTGTTATTTGTGATTGTGAGTCTATCGTTAATCGTAGACCACTAACTTATGTGTCTGAAAATCCGGAGGAATTGATTCCCCTTACGCCTGGTATGTTTCTTGTCGAGAACAAAAATTCAAACACTGAGGATATCGAGGAATTAAATGCGAATAGTCTTAACAAAAGATTAAGATATAGAAGTAAACTTTTGCAGAACCTGCGTCAACGCTTTAGAAAAGAGTACCTGGGTCAACTTGTTCAAAAACAGAAAGGAAAGCATTCGCGTGATCCTCAGATTGGAGAAGTGGTTTTGGTTGGGGACGATAATAAAAAACGTTTGTTTTGGAATTTGGCAAAAGTTATTGAGTTAATTCCAGGTCGCGATGGTAAAATTCGAACGGTTAAACTTAAAACTCGGCATGGAACGTGTTTACGCCCCATACAACGCATCTATCCATTGGAAATCTACTCGAGTGAATCTTCAGTTAGCGAACCAGGTGAGGGGGAAACAGTTTCTTCAGATGCATCTAATAATGTAAGTAAATTAGAATCTACTGCTGACGTAATGATTAAGAAATATACGTCCTCTGGGAGATGTGTTAAAGTGCCCAAGAGACTCGATCTTTTCAATAATGTATGTTATGTTCTTGAGACTCTTTCGGAGTCTCAAGGGGGGGAGGATGTTGCGAATGGCAGCGCCTCACCCAACCAATCAGAGCTAACCTGAACTGACGTCAACTGTTGAGTTCTGTATTTAGTTAGTCGTGTGCTTCTCTTTTAACACCTTTTTATGTAACTTTTGTGTTTGTACGTGTTTTTTTGGAATAAAAGTCTTTGTGTGCCACATCCTTTGCCTATTCAGTATCTAGTTCGTTTTTAGCCAAAACCCGACATCGGGTAGATGTCAGCCCATAGTAATAATAATTATATGCAGCTTAACTACGCTACAGTTTTTGTTATCTAGATGAACCCTTGCAGTTGCTGCTAAAAGGTGATACAAAGTTTCATTGGGGGACGGACGAGATAGAAGCTTTTGAGAATCTGAAGAAAGCTCTTACCTCTGAGAAAGTATTGGGAATATACGACGAAAATGCCCCAACCGAAACTCTTGCAGACGCCAGTGGATATGGCAATGGAGCTGTTCTAATCCAAATTCAAAATAGCGTAGAAAAAGTTCTAGCATACGCCTCCAGAACTCTAACAAAAGCGGATAAGAACTACTACACTACAGAGCGGGAATGCCTTGTGATCGAATGGGCCATCAACAAATTTCGGCCGTACCGATTCGGAAAGCATTTTACCATCATAACTGATCATCATTCATTATGCTGGCTCATGGGCTTGAAGGATCCTTCTGGGAGATTGGCACGATGGGCTCTCCATCTTCAAGAATATGATTTTTCAGTAAAATACAAAACTGGTAAGAAGCATAGAGATGCTGACACTCTCTCAAGAAATCCTGTGGACAATGAAATTGAGATATCAGAGAAAAATCTAGCTATCATTACGAAGATGAATCTTGTGAGCGAACAAAAGAAAGATCCCTATATCGCCAGAATGAACCCTTTGAATAATCTCCTCGCCACCGACAACAAGACACTTGAAGTAATTAATGGGGTCCTCTGCAGAAAGAAAGAATTTTGATCCGGATGGCAAGATGTGGCTACCAGCCATTCCCAAACATCTGCGAGCTGACATACTTGGACATTTTCACGACGAACCCACCGCAGGACATCTTGGCTTCGCAAAAACATATGACACAATACTCAAAAGATTTTACTGGCCGGAGATGTATCGAAATGTTGTCCGATATGTCATGCATTGTCGAGAGTGTCAAAGAAGAAAATCTATCTCTCAACGACCACCTGGACGCTTAATCCCATTCCTCCAGCTATTGCATTTTTCCAACGCATTGGAATCGATCTTCTCGGGAGGTTTCCAAAATCTACTCGGGGAAATAAATGGATCACAGTCTTGACGGATTACCTGACCCGATCTGCCGTCACGAAAGCTTTGCCTACCGCTGTGGTCGAAGAAGTAGCAAAGTTTTAGTTGGAAAAAATTATACTGAGACATGGAGCTCCAAGAATAATTATCCCAGATCGTGGAAGAGTATTTCAATCCAGACTTGTCTCAGCTCTCGTCAACCTGTGTAATGTAGATCATCGTATGACAACGGCATACCACCCCCAAACAAATGGACCTGACAGAACGCTTCAACAAAACATTGGCCGATATGTTGTCCTTGTATGTTGGTGTGGAGCAGAAAAATTGGGACGAAATTTTACCATTTGTAACATTTGCCTATAATACCGCTAAGCAAGAGACGACAGCATTTACATCTTTCTATTTGCTTCATGGCCGTGAAGCCGAAACGACGATGGACACTATGTTACCATTCTGTCCTGATGCTGTGGATGATGATTATTTAGACAAAATAATTGCTAGAGCTGAAGAATCAAGACAACTAGCACGAATGTGTACTTTGAAAGCTCAAGATGGACCGTTGATGCTACGACTCTAAACAACGAATAGTATCTTATTCTCCTGGAGATCTTGTATGCGTATATACTCCAGTACGAAAAGTTGGCCTTTCAGAGAAGCTTTTAAGAAGATATTTTGGACCATATCAGGTGTTACACCGTCTATCAGATGTGAACTAGGAGGTTAAAGATTTTGACCCTGCCTCCCGAAGAAGAAAATCGAAAGATGTCCATGTTTCACGTATGAAACCATATCATGATCCGACTAAGCAGATTGAGGTGGAAGACAAAACAAGCCAGGATATTGTTTCAACGAAAAAGAACACAAATACAGGGGGCGATTACAAAGGACATATGAGGCGCTCCAGAAAGAAAAAAGAAACTGAATGACAGCGGGAAGTTGTCCTTTTTATTAGGGGAAGCAATGCCGCAAAAAGAAAGACTGTTATGATTTCCCATGGCTCGACTGGCAGAGCATTAAACAGCAAATCCTTTGGTCCCTGGTTCGATTCCCGACCAGCGCATTTCATCCAAAGACTGGAATTTTAATTTAAAATTGATATTATTATTTCTTTAAAATCGAGATGATTCTAGAACATTCTTTACCATTCGAAAGAGATTATTCTCGAATGTTCTTCAGATGTATAAAAGCTGAGTTCTTCTCAGTTTTTCATTCTGTTCTCCAGCGAGTTGCTTGGTGCTAATAAACGCAATTGTCTCTAACTATCCATGACTTTAATTGAGTCTTCGCGACAATATATATTCCTACTTATTTTTCAGAAACAAATCTTTTATCATCTCACTGTGTAGGTAATAAATTTCTTGAATCAAATGAACATGTATAATTTCATTTAGCTGAGGCCAGCAAAAATAACGAAAAAGATTCCTTAAAATCTAAGTAATATGTGTTGCTAAATAGTCATAACACTCTGAATTGAAAATTTCAGGCCATATAAAAAATTCCTTGATGTAATTTTTCAGAAAAATTTATTCTGTTCAACCCACTTACTTTCAGCTTGTGCTCACTAGCATCAAAGGATTCATCACTATAAAACACAGCTTCTATGGAATTAAGTATCTCTTGTTCAACCTGAGGATCATTCAGACCTTTGTGGACAGGCTCCTGCACCAAATGCAAAATAAACAAATAAAAATTCACTACACAGAAAAAATATATAAATAACAAACATAAAATAATATGCCAAACCAATAACAAAGAAAAATGGTGTGAATTTTAAAATAGAATTCATTTTTATGTTGCTTTTTTCAATCAATGTACGAAATATACTTCAAACTATGCTTAAAATCTAAAGAACAAACTTCTGTTGCTTTGCTAAGTTCTAAATTATCAATAGAATATAGTTACCATAAGTTTGTCGGTGTGAAGAAACCATATAAATAAGCTGCTTCTTGTTCATCTACTGGCTAAAGTAATGATGTGGACTGAGTTACCTTCACCCCAATAAAGGAATATACTCCCTTCGGGGGGGGAGCAATTGTTATTTCAATTGTGATTATTAGGCCTTTCCAGACAATTTTATTTTAAGTGCAGCAATAATATGTACTCAACTGAATCCATGAAGCTTTGGTAGGACAGGAGTAAATGCTTCAAAGTTATTTCGCTTAATTATGAGCAATCTGATAATAATGGATTTGGACAATATGATGTCATGGGTTCTGAAATATTTTGAGGACCCCTATAGGAAAAACAATACTGATGACAAGAAAGTATTAAAAACTAAACTTATTTGAACTTTTGACTTTATCTTCATACTTGCTTTCTGATATTGTTTCAAAATTTGAAGGTAATTCCTTCAAAGAGTATTATTTAATGCATAAATGGCTTTTTATTTCTCTTCACGAGTGTTGAGAATATACTTTTTATTGACTACATTTTATGAATGTTTGATTTGAAGCCAGAATTGTGGAGTTCTTTAGTGATTTTTATTCATTATAATTTCAAGGAAATAGTTTTTATACACTATCAAGATTTGTTGAACAAGTGCTGATGAATATGCTGTAGGTTAAGAATAGGTTGGCAGAAACTAGGAGAGAATACAACAATAATAAAATAAGTATATTTCTTAAACATATATAGTTTTTCGTAAACCATCAGTGTTGTTCAAAACTTTAAAAATATCCATGAAAAAAATTATTATAGGCTTGTCTTTTCCAGTTTTTGTATAAATAAAACAACAGTAAATACCCATCTTTTTTTAAAAGATTGCTTATGCTTATAGAATGCATTTCTTAAACTCATAGAAGAATGTATATTTTTTATTTTTTCATGCTAGGTGAAGGAGAGCAACAGAATGTTAGAATGTTCTTGAACATTCCTAAGCATTAGTCCCTTTTGTCAAACAAGTTATTTTTTAAATTAGTTTATTTGCTGCTTTATTTTATAATTGAGAGTTTATCTGGTCATTTTTGATGTTGTAAAATGACCAGAAAATTTCTAACAGTAGAGAAAACTCTCAAATATATAAATTCTTTATCCAATGAAGAATTTTATAATCTTGAAATGATCATTATTCCACCACAACTAGATGCAGACAGTAATGAAGAAGAAATGGATGATTTTTTCACAAATTATAATATAGTTGGAATGGTGATGTGGTGATCCTGAAATTTGAGATACTGCTGGAATTATAGATGTTTTGTCAAATATCTGTGAAAAAACTGGGTTTGATACAAAACCACCTAAATGGAAAAAATGTGAACCAAGATTTTCACTTTCACCATGTTCTTTTTTATATCAAGATCATCAACTTATTAGAGATTAAAACTTAGAAAAACTCCCATTTGAATTTTTTCACCTGATGACTAATGATATATCACATTCAGAACAGAAACTAATTGATATGCAGCACATACGAATAATCATTTCTTTGACTTCAATGAACATGACATAAAAAATCTATAGGCATCCTTTTTTTTACAGTAGTTAGAATACTTCACCATATGAAGGCATGCATTGGAAAAATGCTCAAAATACTGGCACAAAGTGAATAGAGCTATGTCCAAGAAATAATATAGTAACATAAAAAATACCTTAATTTGAATGACACTTTGGGAACTCAATAAAGAGAATCATTATGACAAAATTCATCCACTTAAAAAAAAAAACTTATATAGCACTGCAACAATTTGAATTATTTTCAGAAAATCAAACAATGGATGAAAGAATACACTATTTTGGTAAACATGATTATAAAATGTATATGAAAAAAAAAGCCCATGAAATTTGGATACAAATTATGGATGTTGACATCAGATAATGGATATAGTTTCAATAAATTTCTTATCAAGGTAGACAAGAAATGTTTATGAAACAACTTTCTCAAAATGCACCAGAATCTTTGCTCTGTTATGAAAAATCCTGTTTTACAGGAAATATATGGATAACTTTATTATAAATGGGTTAATAGTTCATTTGAAACAAAAAAGATTCTGAGCCACAATGCCCTTTGATATCTTTGAAATCATTACCTAAAACTGGGAGAGGAACTTTTGATGCATTGTTTGACAAAGGAAACAAAATAGCAGCATTTTTGGAATGTTAACTATGCAGTTTCATTATTAACAAATTTTAAAATACAGAAGAGCACAGTTAAATCAGATTATGAGTTTGGGCCTAGAGCTATTCACATTTGCCACAAAACCATAGTTTCTGAAGAACCTTAAATTATCAATGTTGACTAGTATACTAATATACTTCAGTTTTATACGACCATAGTTCCACAGAAAACAATGCTATAGAATTTAATAAGCATCCCCCCCCCGTTGGAACAAATAAGAGCTCTTAGTACTGTTTACTTAGTTAAATAGCCTTACCATAAAAATATGGATAGCATAAATATGAGCTGTGAGACACACTACTCAATGGAAATTAAAAGTATAAACCATAGATAATGCAAGCAAATGTCACATTAAGAAATATATTTTTTTTAAAAAAGGAATTTACTATTCACTAGCTCTAGATTCTTCATACCTCCACTGAATAAAATGTATAACATTATATTCAATCAATCAGATAGAAAACTGCTTAAAAATCTGTTCTCTTATTTTGATTTTTGATAACACTCATACAACCATCTCAGCTTAGTTAAAGTTTTGCAGAAATTAAAATTTATTGTTTGTGATGATGCACAATAGCATGCAAAAATTCAATAAGTTTCTTGAACATTGCAAGATTTGTATAGAAGCATCAAATCATTTGAACACACATTAACATTGCTAGCAAGAGATTTCAGGCAAAGGTTACCTGTAATTCCTTGATTGATAATAATGGATAAAATAATTGCCAGCCTAAAGCACTCTACTTTGTAGTTATACATGAAGATGCTTTGTTTAAATACAAATATAAATGTTCAGCTGCAGAATGATTGATTTGCTGAGATATTCTAACATGAATTATTAGAAACTGGGAACAGAATGTTGCCAGTTGGTTTGACATTTTTCAAATCAAGCACACCAAATTTCACTGTCTCATAACTTCTGCATCTTAGTGAAATCAAAAGAAGAATTGATTGAAAAGTGACATAAAAGTTCATTAATATTATTGTAGAAGCAGGTAGAAGGGGCTAACTATTCAAGCAACCCAAACTTTGTAACTACCATGGCCTGCAGTAAAAAAAAAAAAAAAAAAAAAAAAACTAAGCAAAAGCATTTAAGCAATAATCTTGAAAACAGGTTGAATATACCCTCCTTCTTCATATTTCTGTGATTTCAACAAATATGTCACTTCAATTTATGAGATTGCAATTTTAAATTCAAATTGTATTTTTAATTATCATCAACAAAACTCTGGGATAATCTTTTGATTTTATGGTATAGCTCTAGACATAGATTCTTTACAAACTGGCAATTGCATATTTTGGTGTTGCATCTATGGAGTGTTCTGGAATCGGTAACAAGATAATTTCTATCAGTGAATGGGCAATAGAACAAAAAAAAATATTGTATACCCACAAATATTGCAAAATTAATCATATTTGAGACAAGCCATTTTTTTTTCACCATTTAATCAGACCGTGTCACAGAAATGCATGGCCAGGTACAGCTAGTTATAAATATTATCAAAACTTGAGTCTTTCTATATTACAATGCAGCATTTTGAGAAAAGAGGAATAAAAAAAGAGTTGATAAAGTTTAAATTACCTTTTCACGAGTAATAACTGGCTCCTCAGATTCTGGTGATCCTATTTCAGTCAAGTCTACTGATGAGCGACTGGTCTAAAAATATATATCCAAATGCTTTATTAAATTTTATACATTTTTATATTATTTGATTCTTTATTGAATATTAAAATTAAACAATAACAAGACACTAGTATTCTATAAAAAATCAATTTCAATTTTTTACAAATGAAATAAAGTAAAATGAACAAAATCAATAAAAATTTAATATAATTACATGTGCAAAAAATTAGGCTTCTTGTGAGGAATGTTGCCTCTAACTGGATAATATTAACAGAAACTTGGAGAGAATTCAGTCTCAATAAAGGTGTAAACAACTTTTTCAAGTGCTTAAAATAGCAGTGTAGGATATCTGTGCCAGTATATCTTTGTGGTCCATCATTGTGAAAAATTATGGTTTTGAATATAATCCTTTATATTAAAAAATAATTCATTTTAATTTCATGCAATTCTTTCCATAATTTTAAGTTGTATAGAAACATAAATAATAAATTTTTTCAATGACAAAAATGATTATGATCTAGTTCTTTCAATAAAGAAGCATTTTCACAATTTAATAAAAAGAGTGTAAGGGTAGAACATCTGGATAAACCCCTTAGCTAGAAATGAACAATGGAATGTTAATTCAGGATCACTTTATCTGACAGGTCTATCTGAAAAATATGCCATTCTTGAACACAAATGCATTGCAACTCTCTTTCTCTCTCATTTAACAATTTGTTCTACTTGTTTTCTTTTTTCTTTCTTTTTTTTGTAATCATAAACAATTTTCATTGAAAGTTATAATTGATGATACAAAAAGAAAATCAGAATTGACAAAATGAGACACCAAATGTTTCACTATTTGGCAATTTAACAAAAACCTCTCGGATCTCCCCCTTCCAAAAGCTCTGAATATGACTCGGGCATCATAATTAGTATTTTTAAATCTAACAAAATATAAAGGTGATTTTTCATTTTATCTAAATAAGGAAAATAAGTCTAACAAATAAACAACAGTAGTTCAATTCTTGCCTCCGATTTTTTTGTTATATATGAAAGTTCATGGCATGCAAGATTTGTTATTAGCTTCAAGATAACCATAAAATTCTTTAAACATTTTTATCTTGAAGAGAGTTCTTGAATGGAAAATAATTTGTATGGTAGCAAACTCTCATCCAAGTTTTATGTTTTAGAGCACTGTAGAGAATGGGGATATGGCCGAACTTTATCTGAGATGCAAAATAGTAATATATTCTGAAAATAGAGTAATTTATCCTGAGATGCAAAATATTAATATTTAGTATTATATTCCAGATTGTTTTTGTCTTTTTCTTTACACTTAAAATTCTTTGTGTTGGTGATAGCAAATTCAGTCAATAGGAAAGTATAATTTCTTATAAATAGTCAAATACAATAACTTTACAATGGCTCAAAAATAACATGCCCCAACTATTAGAATTCAGAATGCATTTTACAATATTTAATAAATTAAATAGTTCTTCCAGTCTCATGTAACAATAAAATAAAAAGTGATAGATTGCATTTTCCTTTAAAGAAATCTGACACGATGAGAACGTGATAGATTTGGGATTTCAGCTTTTATTTTGTTGTTTCTCTAGAAATAATAATAAAAACTATCAGTTGGCAATAATATAATATTCAATTTTCACTAAAAACGTAATAAATATCAAGGCACTTCGGAGTGAAAAATGTCAAATTGTAGAAAATTCAAGTACATTTAATTGCCTATATTTTCAAAGAACTTACTTGTCTTAAATTGACAAGTGATTTTATTTTCTTAGTAAATTCCATTTCACTGTCACATATTTAATAAACACATAAATTATTGTTAGTATTTTAATAAATTGTATTCAATTTAAACTGTATTTTTCCATCAAACATTTAAGCAAATAATTTATGGATACCCAAACTTGAACATAAAAAGTAACCAGCAACATTGATTACTGATGCCAAATCTAAATTGTAGACATTTACAATATATTGTAGGAAAAACCTTGCTTTTATCACAAGATCTATCATTTCTTTTATCTGGACCTTTTTCTTACATTTTTGAGACTTTTAGATTATTATAATTAATTTTTATTACTATCAATTCAAATATATCCTAGTTCTCTCACTAAGAAAAATTTATCCACTTCTCTAATCTGTCAAATGTGTAAAGCAAGCAGCTCCAAGACGAATGTGACGTAGAAAGTTATGTCAGCCAATGGGATAATTAGAGTAAAGGTTTCAAGCAAATGGCAATGTTATCGGTCAGATCATGACGTCATGAAAGTTGTAAACGTTTTTGGATGTTGACTGCACGTTTCTTCGCTTAATATTATAAAACAAAAAAATTTCCTCTTGATTCTACTTATTTGGTATGTTTAAATTGTATTGTACTAAAGTGAATGCTTGTTACATAAAAAATTTGAATGCTTTTATAAGTCGTTTGCTTTGAACACGATCGATTATTGGTAAGCCATACTCAATTATAGATTAAACGTCCTTGTAGGAATCAGTTATTATTATTATTTTTTAATTTTAGAAATATACCTTTTAAAGATATTATAATTTAACTTGAAAATTTTCATGTTATTTAATTAAAAGGTATAAGTATTAAGTATCTGCATATCGCCAGTACTTCTTTCATTACTCATTATATAAACTGTTTTCTTATATTCATTTACAGGGCATTTAGATTATTAATTTGATGTTTCTTGAAATAAATCACATCCGATGAATCCTCTTAGAACTTTTCACTTAAAAATGCATTTAAAAGTTTTGAATTTTAAGAACAAAGATATTTAAAATAGTATAAATTATATATGTAGATTCAGTAATCAGTTCTAGATATTCAATCTTAAATTATTTTGTGATTTTTATTTATTTTTTGTGTGTTTATGTGTAGCTTTGAAGAACTTGGAAAATTTCTGTGATATTCAGGTAATTTGTTGTTGTAAATATTATATATATATATTATATATTATATTCACTTCATATTTATGATCCTTTAAAATTATTTTGGTGAAAAGAAATTGATTTTGATTGACAAAGCAATGTGTGGTTAGGTATTTATCCATATTTTAATACAAAATCTTAAAAAAAAGTTATTAATCCTGTCCATGAAATTTTTTTAAAAAATAATCGAAATAATAATGTAATATGCATAATTTTTTTTATTTCCTTATAAATACATATCCATCTCTGCTCAAGAAAAGCTTAAATTTGAAATGATTTTACTCTTATAATTTCTACTTTTAAAATTTTATTTGATAGAAAAGGTGAACCAGTTTATAACTTTGAATGCAATTTGTGTCTTTAATTATTTACAAAATTTTGTTTTTAATAATTAAAATCAAAATTATATAATTTTATTTTTATTAGTTAAAAAATCTGTTGTAACTATACAGAATTTTTCCTCCTTTCAATATAATGATTAACAATGGTCGATTTGTAAAATTTATGCTTAAAAAACATAACTAATTTAATTATTCTTGATTGCTTATAAATATTAAATATGTGGAAGAAAAACTACTATAATTATTCCATGTGTAATAATAAAGTATTAGGTTGTAATTATTCTAATACAATATAATGTATTGTATTTGATTCAATTTCTTTTTGCGTGAATTATATATATATATATATATATATATATATATATATATATATATATATATGTGTGTGTGTGTGTCTTTTTGCTGTGTTAAATACTCTTACATAAAATTAATTGAAATTAATAATTTTCTATTTCATTTCTCTGTTCCATAAAAATGGCTTCCTCAACAAACTGAATGTTCATGGAGTGGGACTGCCTGTAAAGAAAACCTTTTGCAGAATTTCTCCTGGTCTTTTCCAGATTGTGTTGAAACAATATCTGTCAATGTTTTGATACAATTTTTTAAATTAAAAAAATAATTAAAATATAAAATAGTATTAAAAAATCTAAAAAAAAGTCTATTTGTATCAGATGATGTGCTACATTATTGAATCATTTCTACAGCCTGAAATAAAAATTTAAAAGAAAAAGATTTTGGAAGAGGTGTGTATAGCTCATTTTCTCTTTTATCTCTGGTAAGAATGGAATGAAAGGAAATTTTTCAGATTCATTCTTTAATTATTATGTTATTTAATTGATTATAGATTTTTATGTTTATATATGTATATTCTATGAAGTTAAGTAAAATTTTAGAGATAAAATTCATTTATTATCTCAACAAAAATTAACTTGAATATAAAGTTTGATGGGCCATAATTCATTTTAATTGATTTTCTAATCCTACATTGTAATTTGTTAGTCATCTGTGAAATTATATGCATCTGCTTCATAAATACCTAATAACCCATGTATGCTAATATGTGTTATATTCTGCTGAAAGGTAAGGACCAGTTGAAAAAGTATTACTGAAGAAACAATCTCCTAATTTCAAATTTTATTAATTTATTTTTATTGTGTTATAAAACCTATTATAGCCTTTGATGGAAAGTTTACCCCCCACCCTTCTATTTTTAAGCATGCATGACTTGCAGCTTCTGTTTAACTATTTTTAGTCAAAAAATAAGGGGGTAGAAAATAACTAATTTCTATCTGCTACTTGATTGTAATACATATACTTATACTTATAGCTAATTGAATTATAACAAAGAATTTTAGTACATATGAGACTGTTGTCACCAACAGTTTACTAACTCATGGGTGACAGATTCAAATTTGACGATAAATCTTGAAACCAACAAAATGGTGGACAATAGTTAAGACTTGAATAATTATTAAAATAATGGTGTGTGGTGTGGTTTTAATGGTGTTTTCCTAAATAATTAATAATTATTTTAGGTGAATAAAGAAAAGAAAAGAGAATTCTAAGAAAAGTGTGAAGAAAAGAAAAATAAACATGATGGCTACCCAGAGCAGTCTACAAGATTGCTACTTCTATTTTTACTCGTCTTGTGCAAAAGTATGATTTGATTTTCTTTGGTTTTGTTTAATTGTACATTTTTAAATAATAAATTCTGCAGGATTGCTACACTACCTGGGAAATTAAAAAGGCACAGCGAATTTAAAAGTCAACAGATTAAATTGGAAAAATGCTTAGAAATTTCAACTGCATCTATTCATCCTTGAAGTACATGTAACTGCATGAAGATTAGAAGGAGCATGAACATTAAATATTGTAAATAAGCAATGTGGCGATGTTTACTTAGCTGAAGGGATTATAGAAATACTGCACGCAGCTTTTTTTAAATAAGAATATAATAATTTTAAGTAAAATGGGGAAATAGACATGTACTAATGATTCTAAAAGAAGTAAATATAAAAAACTATGTTACAGTTTGTGAAAGTTATCATTAATTAGACTTTGTATCTAAAAGGAACATGGGAGAAGAGTGTACGTAGAGTGTCTGAAAACATCAAATTTGATGCTTGAAAATAAAGCAATTTTTCAGTTTTTAGTTCAAGAACAATTATTTGAACTGATACTTTTTTGGCATTAAAAATAGTTGCTTCAGATTCATTCTTTAGTGCATTCAATGATATATTAGAAATATTATCTCATACATTTACTGAAAATCAACTGGCAAAATTTTTACATTAGGCTATACAAAAATATTTTTTATTTGTTAAGTATTTTTTCTAGGAAACTGATGGCTTTAAAATCTGTAGAAATTGAATCCAAATTAATTATTAAATGATTTTTATCATGATTACAAAAATGTTTTTATTTATTTAATTTTATTTCACCAGAGTTCTTAATTTTGTATAGTTTACAGTTAAAGAGCATAATAGGTGATGCATCTCTTTCTTCCATAATTTGTCTTTCTAAATTCTAGACTGTGTGTGTGTGTGTGCATGTTAATATAAACTTCCTTTTAATATGCTATTATTCCAAATAATATTTAAATGTTCCTTCTTTTCCTTGCTTTTTCCACTTTAATCACAAATAGCACATCCTCCATTCTGAGTTTGAAATAAAAACCCTGTTCTAGAAAAACCTAGGTTTCTTAAACTAATTCAAGATGAAGTTAATATCAGACAATTGTTTAAAAAATCAAAACTTGCATTAAAAAGTATCTTAGTATTTATAGTGGAAAGTGTTAAAAAAGGTTCTTAAGAAATTGTTTTAATTCTATTCAATTGCATTTAAAATTGTATTTTCTTTTGTTAATGTTTAATTAATTAATCATGGGCTAGCCTTAATATATTTTGATTAAAGATAAGATTCTACTTTGAAAAGGTAAAAAATCCCTGCTTTATGTTCAATATTTACTTGCCACATTATATAAGTAAATTAATTTTTTAAAATAGTCTTTAATTAAAAATGTTGCAACAATTTCAAGTACAATTTTTTTCAATTCTGTATATAGTAGAATTTAGAAGTCAAGCTGTTTTGGAAATAAAAGGAATCTTAAATTCTTCCTCTCTTTATCATTGATAAAAGAAAATTCTATTTTTTATGAATGTTATTATGCTTATCTCTTCTATGAATATAACAATCCTTAATTAAAGTAAGAACCCAGTTTCGTTTTGTACCAACATTTATAAAGACATATTTGAATAAACCTATTTCTCTGTATGATGGTTCTTATTTCAATGATATGTATGTTATTTATGTATTAAATATTTTCTTTTCAGGGTGATGAATGTCCTTTCAGGCATTGTGAGCTTGCTCTTGGGACCGAAACAGTTTGTTCTCTCTGGAGAGAAGGGAGATGCTTCAGAAGTAATTGCAAATTCCGCCATATGGAAAGTAGGGTAAGTGTTTTTAATTTTATTGTAGAACTTATTCTATAATATAAAATAAAGTTTTAGAATATAAGGTTGATATGTATATATCAGTATTTTATCTGTTACACACTGTATTTCATTAAAATGGATGTGTAAAGGTTAAAGAGGTTTGTATTTATAGATAAGGTTTGTGTTTGATTCTTTGGGAATTGATGCTTTATAATTATTATCAACACTTTAAAAGTGTCATGTCAATACTTCGCCTCCTTGTTTTTAATTTTTTATTTGTTAACTACTGTATTAATATTCAAATCATCTATCTGGATAGCTATCTGACTCGGAAGTTGGGAAAATCAGGAAAGTCTGGAAATTCCAAGATATTGGGGAAAATAACAGAAAAATTATTTTAAAACTGAATATTTTTTTAAATTTTTTTTATAATTATTATAATTTACTCTTAACCTGTGTCCCCCTCCATAAGTAGAATGGAACATTGTGGACAACTTATGGCAATCAGCCAAGTCGAAATGGAAACCTTTGTCATTTTTATACATATGGATGACAGTAGAATATTTACATTAAAATTTTTGAGGGACCATAGTTTTCTTTTGTGTAGCATCATCAGCATCATTTTTTTTAATCATTGAGAACATGATGTTGTTTTGATTTGGAGGTTTTATCTCCGAAATTAGAAGGCAAGAAATATTTTTTTCATTGGTGAGTAGCGAGCCACCTGTCCCATGACATTTGAAGTTTATTTTTTAAATTAAATTTATTATCAATTGCTTTTTTTAGTCGTTTCTATGCAATGGCATCATCTTCTAGTTTTTTTTACAATTACTTTTAAGTAATTAACCTGGCACTCAAAGATTTTTTTTAAAAAATTCTTTTTCAGTTTTAACCATTGCAATTTTGTAAAACACAACTTATATTTAATCTTTAATTATATTGCAAGCACATTGTCACTAATTGTATTTCTCAAAATACTGTAAATATTAGAATATAATTTTAATATCAGTCTGTGTTATTTTTATTGGATTTTACGGCATACAATAGTTTCCAGTAACAATAAACTTGTCAGCAAAATTATTATTATTATTATTTTAAATCTTAAAGTTGGTTGAGCTCTAAAACTTTGTTTGCCAGCTAGAAAAATTAAAAATGAAAGTTTTTTTTAAAAAAATCATCATTAGAGAGAGAGAGAAAGTCTTGTAATATTTTCAAATCTTAATTAAGACAAATAATCACTTTAATAATGTTTTCACTTGATGACTTGAAATTTGCAACCATAGATTTCATTTTTTTAAAAAATATTTTTATTTATTTATTTTTCAAATTAAAAAAGGGCCAATTTTTGGAAATTGCTAGAATAAAAGATCAAAACAATAACTTCAAAAAACAAATCAATACCATTCAATAGTATGTTATACAGAAACTCTCAATTTTCTTTTCTGTATAAGTCATTCCAGTTGATTTGATTTTTGAGACAGTTGTTCTTTTTCCATATAATTCTTGAATTGCAGCTAATGAGCATGTGCAAGACTTCTGTGATTTCATAAAAGAATAGAATATATATCTTGGGTTAACAACAGTGTAGTTGTGTTAGAAGGGAGAAATTAGGGGGGAGGCTATAAAATTAGTTGTAATAATATTGTTTTTCTACCTTTTTTTCTTGTTTCCATACTTATTATTTCTACCTGTAGGATTAGCTGTATGAAAATAAAAAAATCAAATCTGTAAGTGTTATTAATTTTATTTAACAGTACAAGATAATACTGTCAGATTATTTTAATATTAAAATTTAAGTTGAATACTTTGAAAATTTGGAGGAAAAACAGTAAGTTACTTT
>JAOUZG010013036.1:2279961-2315138 GCA_026289955.1 Argiope argentata
ATATAAAATTGAAATTATATACTGAAGGAAATATAAACTGTTAAGACATAAAAGTTATTTGATTACATTTTTGATTTTAAAAAATTAAATTTATAATGATAAAAATTTGTTACAATTATCTGGTATTATTAAATTAAATTTTCTGAATTAATATGTGTCTGGTAACTGTTTGATTACGATTTATTTTAACAAGTAACTTATGTATTTGTTGCTTAATGATTTGTGAAAACAATTTTATTTACCAATTATTTTAATATTTAAATATTGTATCATATACTGATTTGATTCAGTTTGCTCTTAATTAATTTTTTTTTGTATTATTACTAAAAATAATGTTGCCAATTTAAATAACAGTTGAGGTAAGAATTAACATCCAGCATCTAAACAAAGTTATAACCATTTTTAGAATTCTCATATTATCTATACTACTATTATAAAAGTGAAAGTTTGGATGGATGGATGATGCGAGTCAATCACACCAGAACGGCTGAAGAAAATTTGATGAAATTTAGCTCAGAGAGTATATTCTACAGAAGAACAAAGGCTAATATTAATTCTGGCTAATTGAGTGGTTAATTTTTTATTAATTAAAAACTAACTTTTCCGTTAAAAATCTTCTCCACCGCTAAATGATAAAGACTTCAATAGTTTTTTTCACACTCAAATGGGATTATGCTTGACTTAAATCTGACCAATTATTTCAAATGATTCTGTTTATTTTCTTGGGGTTTGATGCAATTAAAACCAACCTTTTACCTACTTTCATTATTTTTGATTACATTTTTTTGGGTGCATTCCATATTACTGCATTTATTGATATTTTTTTCTATGTTTCCGTAAATTTGCTGCGACGTTTATTGAAACCTCAGGATTGATTGCCAATGCTATTGCTGCTGATCATGCTGCATTCAGCCATTTCACTAAAATTTGGCAACAAACTATTTTTTTGACCAAAATGACTGTATATTAAAACTGTTCCACTGTGTATTTTTGTAATTAAATTGTATTTGTATTAGTTATATATTTTTCATATATGCTTGTAATGGTTTGTTTCCATTAGTAATTAATGTAGTTTTCCGCCAAATTTTCTCAAATTTCTCCAGCGGTTGTTCGTTTTTCTGGTAAATGGAAAAGTACCCTTATAGTTTTAAGTACATACTTTTTAAGTAGTTCCCCCCCCCACGCTAATGAGGTTAGACGTAACATGTTTTTGACCAGTTATTTCAAAGGTTCTGGTTATTTTCGTAGTGTATGAGAAATTAAAAATTGAACATTGTTAATTAATATATCTTTTGATTCCTTCAGAAATGCTTTTGAATAAAAATAAAACAGAGAAATTGAAATTAAAATTATCTAATCTACATTGCATTACCTGAACTGGTGCTTAATATTCATGCCTTTGCCTTTCTCTAATTGACATTAAAAATTTATGCATGCCTACGGTTTTGATAACATTTTACATAGTGATCAGTCTGTCAGTTCTGATATATACATATCAAAACTTCCACACATATGAAGTTGCGGGTAAGAGCTAGTAATAATATATATTGATTAAAATCTGAAAAAGTATTTAGTCAAAGATAAAAATTAAGAAAAAAGTTTTTTTTTTTTTTGGTTGAAATATTGAAATATTTTTTAAAAAGAAACTAATTTATTAAAAGACAGGAAGAAAAAATATTTTGCTTACAAAATAGCTGAGTATGTATCTGTGCATGTATAAAATTCCTTTTTATTATTATTATTTATTTATTTTGCTTAAGTGCTTAATTTTTACATTAGTTTCACACTACCCACACTTGTATTGGTTTTGCATTATCGACACTGATTATCAAAACTCATTATATGCGTTTGTGATGCTACTTTATAAGAAAAATAAAATTTAAAATTCAATTCCCAGTATCATCCTGCTCTTATTTGTGAAACAAATAGTTCTTGATGAAGAAGATTTTCCATGAATGTGTGTTTATTTTTTAATATCTTTTAGTGACCTCATAAGCAAAATGTATATCAGCTGTCATTGAAATTGCAGAGTGTTTTATATCTTCTGTTACAAGTTGAAAATGTTTTGTTAATGATTCTTATGAATAAAAGTTAGTTTAAAATAAGTCATTTTGATGGTAAAAATTTAGATAAACTGAGCTAGCTTTCTCTATAAAACGTAATATATTCAACTGTAGTTCTGCTGCATTAAAATCTCATTCTAGCTTTCACAATGTTTGAGACTGAAATAATGATTATCATCCTCATAATGAGAATGAAATAATGTTTCCAGATTTTCTTATTCTGATGTAGTATTTACTTTCATTCTTTGGCATATTTTTAACTTAAAATCACATGAAGTTGTTTTAATTCTCCCTATATTTCTTAAATTATGACATAATATTTGTAATCTTATTTTTGTTTTGAATGTTACAAACATTCATTGTTATCAAATTAATTAATGTGCTTTAATTTTTTGAAAATCTTATGGTCACGTACTTATCTTTATTTTTAATTGTTTATTCTGTTTTTCTTTTAGATAAATCGATCAATGATCCCTTGTTATTGGGAAAATCAACCTGGTGGTTGCAGAAAGCCTCATTGTGTGTTTCTTCATCGAAAGGTGAGAAACGGTGTTCAAGTGATCAAAGATACTCCTGGGTGTAAGTATTGTTTCAATTGCTTTGAATATAATTTCAGTGAAACTTAATAATTACTGTTAATTACAATATGGATTAACTTAATTTTTAAACACTTTACCAAATATATGTCTATCTTTTACTTGGAATTAAATTTTGACTGTTGTAGATCTCTATAAAAATTCTATCTTTAGTAGGAAGATTTAGGGTTTGTCCAAAATAATAGAAAGACTGCTGAAAGCATTGATCCTTATATGGCATTGTAGGACAAAAATAATACTTTTTTTGTACTGCATTGTTGCTTTTAGTTTCAAGTATATGTGTGATCATATTGTACATCATTGCTGAATTTCATTTCGGGTGATGCCAAATTGAGAGGTTTGTTAAAGTTGTGAAGAGGGCCTATCAAGATGGTAATTCTCCAATTTACTGTAATCAAACTGTTCAGTCATGGTTTCGAGAGCGTGAGAACTCGGTTATCCACTTTATGTTGTCTGCCCAAACACTGGATTTGTACTTTATAGTCCCTGTATGTTTAGAAAGAAAGAGTGTGATCTTTTGTCCATCTCCTGTATCTTTCAGGGATACAAGATTTTCTGCTTAAGAAATAATGCATCTCACCATCATACAGAATTTGCTTATTTTCCTTTCTAGGAGGATTCAAATGATTTTATCGATAAAGGTGTTACTAAATTATAGTTGGTGCAAAATATTTCTTTTTGTATAGGTTTTCCATTATTTTGGACAACCCCTGTATTACATGACTGTAAGAAAAATAAGATGTTCTGTTACTTTTAGGATACTAGATGAATAAAAAAAAATTTCAATTTGAATTAATTGATATATGAAAAATACTTTGAGATGTAAAAAAAACTTTTTTGAAATTATTTGAAACATTTTTTAAAACTTCTGTGATATTGATATGCTTTGAAACCATTTCAGTAATTCTTCCTACAAGTGATGGTAAAATTTCTCCCAAATTACCTGATTTGAATGAAACTTCCAATGTTCCCAGTAAAACTTCATTTGTAGAAAAAGTGGTCGACATTGATGAGGTTCCTGATTCTTCCTTGACTTCGGTTCCTCCTCTTGTTCTCAGTTTTGATGAAGGTGAAGGTAATTGCCTGATTGTATTTTTCTTATTGCCTTCCCTTTTGGAACCATATGTAAAGATAAAATCATTAAATTGCTTCTTATTTTAATTAAATTGTATTGATCTGTATATATAAATGCATTGAAAATAAAAAAAAATTCGGTAATTTTTCATTAATAGATAATTAATAATCTCAAAAATAGTTGTTGCGAAACAAGAATGTTGGTATGAAATTTCAGTTACCTATTGATGCAACTCTTGTTAAATTTTATTTAAAACACCAAAGCATTAATCTTATAGTGTAAAGTTAAAGGAAATATTATTTGCTTTGAGAAAGTTATTGAGTGTGGATATATTTTGTTTGCTATTCACTTGCTAAAAAGTAATAAATTTTAAAAAATTTACTAAATATTTTCAAATACATCAATATTGATGCGATTTTTTTTTAAATAATAAAAAGTTTTTTTTTCTGTAGTATTTTTTATGTATGTAAGGAATGTCTTGAAACATTGCTTTTGATCATCTTGATGTTTGGTTTTTATTATTAGAATAGATAATGATACAGCTTCTTAGAATTTTGATTTGTAGTTTTCCAGTAACTCTCTTTACTTCTGCCTGCCCATTAAAATGTTGGTACATAAAAAATTGCTTTGTTGGGATTTTAAAATATTATTGCTTTTATAGGTCAGGATTTTTTTTTTCAATTTTCCATTAAGTTCTAATTGTTTAAGATACTAAAATTTTCATCAAATAATAATAGGAAAAAATTTTAGAGGGAAAGCATCAGTCTTAGAAATCACAGAAAAATTCTTTTATGAATGAGAACTAGAACGTATCGAAAGAAAGTAAAATTAATTTACTTCCTTTCAAAATTAGATCTAGGTTTTAAGCCAGTATTAAGTTTTTACCTCAATTATACATTTATTTTCTAGGTTTAATATACATCTTATTATCTTTCATCTATTATAAATTCATGTTCTCCCCCCCTTCACATACTTTGTTCTTCCTAGTTCAATTAAGCAATTTATTTTTTCTAGAATCAGATGCAGAATCTGTTACTAGTACACCTGTAAAGCAAGGTGATAAGAAAACTACCTTAACAAGAAATATATCAGCCAAAGAATCAGGTGAGTTTTGAAACAGATTTTTATCTATATGTCTTATGATTAGGAATTTAAAGCATATGGCAAATCTGAATCCAGTTATATCCAATTTTAATCTAAATAGTTAAAAAAAATATTTGCATTAAAATACTTTTAAAGTAATAAAAATTAGCAATCAGTTAAAATCAGAACAACTTTCACATGAGGGGAAAACCCTTTTTGGTGATTGGTTAAAAAAAATAATTCTGGATATTTACTATACTTTAAAAAAAGATTAAGAAATGTTTCTTTTTTAAATAATTTGTATAGGGGTATCATTTTTTAAAAGGATCTATTTATACTTATAATAAAAATAAAAGCATCTATGTTGGCACTACAGGTTAGACTGCTTGATCTGCAGATACCAAATTTGGCATATGTATCACTTAACAACTAAATATTGCTGAGATATGTACAGTGATTGTTGAGGAAAAGAAGCTATGCTGAAAATTAGTACAGCAGATAATTTTAAAATTCTTTGTTTCAGATATAAACAAATATAAAAGTAACAGCATGAAATTGAAATTACCTGTTGCACATTGAAGTTAAAAGTTTAGTTCAAATATGAAGCTTTATGTGATCTCAAAGAATCTGGCGTGGAAAAAAAAAGACATAAGCCTTTAAAATCTTTCAGATCTCCCTTCAATACTCTCAAGAGAGCTTATCACCATTTTTAATGCAAAATAAAATTATAATGTGAAAGCTTAATTACCTGCCAAAAAAAGGCTTTCAACACATATAACCTATGTTATGCAATTGTCCTAACATGGAGTTTTTGCATAACTGGTGACAACACATGTGAAATAGACTTTGTATAAATGCCCTTTTCTACATGGGAATCCCTTCCCTCCCACCTTATAGGGTGAAAAACTAGTTAATTGAAAATAAATCAACATCTCCTAGATGATTGTTAGGACTCTTAAAAAATTCCTCCTTTTAAAACTAGTTTTAGTGCTTGATTGAACTTCCATTAACTATTTAACTGATTATATATATCAAATTTTTTATACATGTTGAAATTCCAATGCTTATCAAATTTTCAGTAATGATTGAATTTATGTGACTATTAAGAATCAATCATGTTAATATTTTATAACTGGATTTGAAGCTATTGTTTTGTATATTAATTGAAAATATATCAATATTTTTTTTTAAACTTTTCAGCCCCATTCAGTAGCATGTACTTTTATATTTTCATTTTTTTTAAAAAAAAATTAAGATGAAGATTATTTTTAATGGATACATTTTATTACTCCAGTTTATTTAATTTTAAGTGATATGAGTATATGTTGTGGTTTTTTTCAAATTTTCATGCCGTTTATAAGAATTTTCTTTCTCCTTTTTTTATTCATGTTTTTTTTTTTTAAATTTTTAAATATACAGTATTTTGGATTCTTGCATTCTTTAGAAAAGAAAATGCAAGAATTTTTTTTTTATGAAATTATTATTTTTCAACTCAATGTAAAGATATTGTAGCAGTAATTTTTCAATCTTTTAACTGGTTTTTATGTAGTCTTTTTTTCATCTTCCATTTGATCCTTTTATATTTCTTTAGAACATTTAAAGTTTATCTTGGAACTTTTCTTTAAATCAGTTTTGAAAAGTGATTTGTCACTCAAATATTTATTGAATGATCTGAATAACATATCTGCTGTAATATTCTGCTTTCCAGCAGATCTTGGAATTTACTGGAAGGAAATTCCAAGCTCATTGATCAGTGCAATTGCTAATGATCTGATGCTACAAAAAATTCAGTGCTGTCTATGTAAAATAGTAATAATGATGAAATTTCAGAAAACCCCACATCATAATCGGGGCTTTTCCTTAGATTTCATAGTTTTAACAACTTCTCTCAGATATTCTAAGAAGGCCGTATTTGTTAAGCTTATTAAATTTTCACAGAAATCTGATATAATATAATTGTATCATCTATTTCAGAGAGTATTGCCAGAAATGGAATACTAGTTTTGAATTGATTGATCAATCAGTCTTGGAAAATTGTTGATGTATTCTTCAGTCCAGACAGTTTTAGGATAAACTAATGTACTAAATGTTCATTTGATGACTGTTTTTTTTCTACAATTGTGATGTCCGTTTGGGGGTATCCAGCTTTTAAATCAACGATGGTCATGTATTGTACATTCTTGACAGTATTGAGACAATTGGCAGAAAATAAGCATCAGTTTTAGTAATAAAATTCAGTTTTCTGTTGACACAAAGCTGAAAAGTTCCATTAGACTTCGGGATTAAAATAGCATTAACAGTATATGGAAATACGTAAAAAAGCCTCAGCATTCTGAATTTAGTTGGCACTTGATAGGAACAGTTACAAATTAATGAATTAGTCTATTAATATGATGTTCCATATTAGATGTTGGCTTCTCCTTAGTAGTTTGAATATTTCTTTTATATTCATTTATTAGGTTGTTAGGAAAGTAATTTCGTTTTTTCCTGACAGGATTTTATTGTATTTTTTTGAACCCAACTTCACACATAAGCCTCATAATAATTATCTGTTTTGAGAGCTGATATAGTGTACAAAAACATAAAAAAACAAACGTAATTACTTCTTGAACAAACCAATAATACAGCATTGAATTTGCTTTGTATTTGGTTGATGGGTGCAGTTCCTTTATTTTCTCCTAAAAACTTAGTTTGTACTTTTGATGTGTGTGGTATGGATGGTATCAGAGGTACATGGATATCTTTTTTTTAATTGTATTTTTTATATGGGCTATTAGATAAAATACCATGTTTTGCTGTTAAGAAGCAGGTCTAAATCCTGAAGGAAATCAAACCCTAACAATGTTCTGTTACCTTTCTTGTGAGACAAAGCTATTTATTTAATTGGTATAGATTTGTTTTTGTTTCTGAACCTTTACTTTGATATGTATTAGAACTTCTAGATAAAACTTCAATACTAGAAAATTAATCAAAGCAAAAATCAAATTTATCGTTTCCTTGATAAATTTGGCCTCTTGTATGCACAAAATTGGTATGAAATGGTTATTACAATGGAGCATGTGGTACTGGAATCAACATTGAGGATTTATCAAATTGATTTTTAATAGGAAGAAACAGCATTTAGTTTAGAAAAGGATTTGAGCATTGTTTCAGCACTGAATTTAGTTCTATCTTATATAGAACAGGTAGGACACTATTGATACGAGATGTGCCAAAATCATATGTCAGTGAAAGACTCGTATTCAAATTTGACTGTTCTTGTATTAAGGGTTCTGTCACTTTTTACAGAGACTTCTACTTTAACCAGGAACTTAGGAATCTTGCCTATAATGGTTCAGACCCTGAAAAGAGATATTTGATTATGTTTTGTTTATATTGTATTTAAGGATGCTTTGAATAAGAAAGCTTTTTGTTATTAAGTTTCTGTTAATTTTGCCTCGAATGAGACTTATTAACAGCCGCATTTGCTATTTACAATTCTTTTTATAGTTTTTGCATTTGTATACACATGTTATTTGCAAAACATATTTTATTTACATTATTTAATATACATATGTATATGATTTTATATATAACATCTCTGAGGGATGACTCAGGTACACCATATATTGAAAAGATTGTCTTTTACTTATGCATAGACTTTAAAAAAATTTAGTTAAGATAATTTTTACAATCCTTGACTAAATTGCTGAGTATTTAGTTTTTCCAACCATCCATCAGAGTAGTTGCATAACTTAAAGTGGAAATGTTTCTATTTTTTTTTTTTTATCTTGCTGTATATGAGTTGGAAAAAGGTGACATAATTTCTCAGTGCATGATCCCTTTGACATGAGTAATTAAATCTTGAGATTTGTCTTTAGGTTCCCTTGTGAATATTTGTTCAATATCATTAGATAAAATTCCAAGCAAATATTGTGATATAGTTTTTTTTTTAATTTTTAAAATCTAGTTTACTTTTTTAATTTTATCATTATTATAATTTAAGAGATAAGGACAATCTTGTGAATCACATTTTTGAATTGGTTTTTTTAATTGTGAATTTAATTGGCTTAAAACAAAATTTTTAATCATCTACTTGCAGTTTAGCTTTATTATGAAGTCTCTTCTGTTCAAAAACTTGTCCAAATAGACTTTTTTTACATCCTATAAATAATCCTTCATTAGTTAGTGTATTAAAATAGTCATATGTCCTTTGATTCTCTTATTTTGAGCTAAAATCACAAGGAATGATTTTCCCTTTCATTGAGAACATTTTGAAGCAACATCCCCCCCACCTGCTAATTAATGAATTATTTACTACTCTTGATTGAAATAAACTTTTTTACACTTTTCAATATTAAACATTTTTAAAACACTCATTTTAATATGAAAGTAATCTATACTACTATTATAAATGTGAAAGTTTGGATGGATGATGGGGTTCAATCACGCCAGAACGGCTGAAGGAAATTTAGCACATAGATGGATTATAGTCTACAGAAGAACATAGGCTAATTTTTATTCCGGTTAATTGAGTGGTTAATTTTTTATTAATTAAAAACTAAATTTTCAGTCCAAAAATAAAAAATCTGAAAACATCTGCCTGAGCTTTTTGAAACGTTTGTTTTTATTTTTCTGTTTCCGGTGTTCTTTTAATATTATCTTTCAATAGTATTACTAAAGGAATGTTTATTAAATTTTTTTCTTATGCTGTTCTTGTGTTAATATAACTCGTTATTTCCTATTCATTTCTCTTGATATTTTTTCTTGCTGTACTTATTTCTTTTGCCTATTTTCATCATTTTCGATTAAATTTTCTAGTTCATTTTGTATTACTGCATTTATTGATATTTTTTTCTATTTTTGAGTAATTTACCTCAACGGGCATCAAAACCTTGTGACTGGATATGCCATTTCGCTAAAATTTGGTGGCAAACTATTTTTATTTGGCAAAAATGACTATATATTAAAACTGTTCCACTGTGTGTTTTTGTAATTAAATTGTATTTGTGTTAGCTATATATTTTTTATATATGCTTAAAGTGGTATGTTTCCATTAGCAAATAATTAAGAATTCTGTCAAATTTTCTCAAATTTCTTTGGCAATTGTTCGTTTGCGCCCGATAAACGAAAAGTACCCTTATGGTTTTAATTAAATAACATTCCCCCCCCCATGCTAATGATGTTAGACATAACGGTTATTTCAAATGATTCCATTTATTTTTGTAGTGTATGATGAATTTAAAATTAAACATTGTTAATTAATAGATCTTTTGATTCCTTCAGAAGTGCTTTTGAATGAAAATAAAACAGATGAATTGAAACTAAAATTTTCTAATCTGCTTTGCGTTACCCCAGCTGGCGCTTAAAATTCACGTATTTGCGTTGCTCCAATTAACCTTGAAAATTTTTGCATGCATACAGTTTCAATAACATTTTAGACTGTCCCTTCTCTCATATACACATTAAAATTTCCATGTGTACGAAGTCGTGGGTAAGCGCTAGTCATTATTATAAAATTTACTGATATAAAATTAGAAAATACCCTTTTATTAAAAAATTAAACCTTTAAAATATATTCTTATATTTTATTTTCTAATATATTTTATTTTAAAATATATTCATATATTTTGGCAGAAGAATAGATGAGGTTGAAAGAAAAAATATGTAATTAGATAGACTACTATGGAAAATATTCATACAAAACTCATTCATTGTAAGTCATGATCTATAGCACAGAGTAAAGGCTGCATATTTTTTTTAAAATATATCTCCTCATCAGCAGATAAAAGGAAAGTAGAAACTATCTTAATAATTATGTGCATTCACATCCTGACTGCAAAATATTCTTTCAAGGCCATATACTAAGCTGTTCTTTTTCAAAACAAATGTGCTGGTGTCTGCTTTCAGAATTAGAACTTCATAATTATTAAACATTAAGGTAGAAAACTGTTAATTAACAATATAAAATGATATTCTTTTAACATATCATTTCATATAGAAATATAATAACACATAAAATAATTTTTTTAATCAAAATTTATATCCTTCAGATCCTTGGTTTCAGAATATATCCTTCAGATATGATTTTGACGAACACTTTTGTATGCTAAAAAATTGAATGAAAACCAACTAATAAAAAGGATGAAATCACATTTTAATATATAATTATAGAGGAAATTGTTATGAGCATTAAAAAATAATTTGATAAATGTAACATTTGTTTATTAAGAGCTGTGCTGTAACACAAAATCAAACATTAAATTTCATTGAAAAAAAGTTCTGTAACAATGCATTCAATATTTGTGTCATTGATGGTTTTCCCTTTTTATTCTGCACCTGAAGGTGGTGTTTTATGTCTGGAAGTTTATTGCAATTAAATTAGCATAGCAATTATTTAACTCTTGTATCTGATTTTTGGAAATTATATGTGAGGAGTTGTTGAATTTCTGCCATTACACTATTGAACTTGTCTTCCCCAGAAAAATTCATCTGCACAAAAAGAGATTTTTAAAGATATTAAAATATCATTGATTTAATGTCTATCTTAATTCATAACTGCTTTTTCTTTTTAAGAAGGAACATCAAATTTGCCTAAAATTAAACACAAGTACTGAGCCAGTTAGCCATTGATGGTTGTTTACTATGAATAAAAACTATGTTTTCTCTAAGTATATTTATTATAATTTAAAAGTTAAATGCGTAAATTATTTTCCCAATTCCACCTTTTTTTTCTTTTCTTTCTTTCTGTGAATAAGATGTGGATAATTTTTTTGAAGTTTGAATTCTGTTGTGTGTTTCAAACCCAGTTCATCAAAGCATCTCACAAATAAACAAACTTGGTGTGCATTAAAAAGGTTTGAAATTCTCCCACGTCTAGGACATGAGAGAAGAAAGTTCCAAATTAAGTGTCATGATTTAGTCATTGTTTTTTAATGAATCTTTTGCTTGCAGATAGAAAGTTAATCTTACTGAATTAAATCTTTTAGTTCAAAATAATTTTGTTCATTTGTTCAAATTATTGTAATCAAGCCCATTAGGTTGATCCACTTCTTCATATTCATATTATATTTTTTTTTTAGCATGAAGTAAAATTTTATCCTCTTCTAAATCATGCAATCTGCAAAGTTATATTTTAGATCAGTAACAATTTCATGAGAAAGTTCAAGATTCTGTACTCAAATTTTTTAAGTAAAAACAAAACAAAAAAAACATTTAAAATATCAATTCTTTTGCAGTTCTAAATCTCACATTTACTATATTTTTTATATGAAAAAACTGTTTAAATTAATATATTGGGGTAAATTATAAGGTGAACTGGGCATTATTAAAGGTAAGCATGTACTGTTTTTTAGATGCAGTTGAAGAAAAGGATTTTGGTATAAAAACCTTAGAGCAGATCCGTATGGAAAAAATTCACAAGGAATCAGATAGCTATTATGGTACAGGTATGTTCTTTAGATATTATATTGACATTTTCCTCTTTGAGAACCCATGAAAGCTGCCAAATTTCATTTAAAAAAAACCATACCTAATAATAAATGTTGACACTAGTGGAATAGTACTAATGTTCGACAATTTATTAGATCCTGTTAATAGAAAAATATCAATGTCTTATAAATTCTTTATCAGTGGTATCATAATAATGACTCTACATAGCTTAAATATTTGGTGAAAGAAGGAAAATAAATAAGAAGTTAAAGCAGATCTTTTAAACTGTGAAAAATTGGAGAATCAATTGATTCTGTTTAAGAAAGTAATTATAATTTTTTTTAAAAAAATATCTTTTTTAAATAGTTTATTAAAATATTAACTTTATGAACAAAAACTTTTTGCTAAATATGCTCCATTTGAAATGATTCTTTGTTTCCTTTGCTTTTTATTTGACTTTTCCAAAAAGGACAATAATAAAGGTAAAATAGTTTAGTAAATTATCTAATTTTCATTGAGTTATTACTTAACAAAATGCATTTTTTTAATATTTAAACCTATACAGAAAATTTTGAAATATAAACAACTTTTTCCAACAATTTTTTTCCACCTTTGAGATGTAAAATATATTCTGGAGATGAGGGGGCTTGTCATTACTATGTCATTATGAGTATTTATGTTGCTGATTTCTGTTTATTAGGATTTCTATTGGCCATTTATTTATATTTGGCTGTTACTTAGTAAATTGTATATCTAAAATAATAATTCTTTATTTATAAAGGGAAATGATCAGCTTTTGTAACTGTTTGTTATTCAGATTTGTTTATCTGATTTTTAAATATTTGTTTTAAATGAAAAAAATATAAAAAAATCTTATTACATAATTTGGCTAAAAAAAAAAGATGCACCATATTTCATACTTTGTTCTAACACTTTTAATATATATTTGATTCATGTTTCAGCATATACTTCTACGCCTCTTGATGCATCTAGACTTATAGATCAGCATTATCCTCCAAGTAAGTTTTTTTTTTTTAATAAAAATGCTTTCTTCTGGCAAAGTTATTTAATTCTAGGAAATAATCTAAAAGATCTAAATCATTGATTTACCATAGTTGGTTTATTACAATTTGATTGAATAATTGCAGTAGAATAACTTATAAACAGGGAAATTTCAAAATTAAAAAAATACCTAATTTTTTTTTTTTTTTAATGTCCAAACATGATGAGGTTTTTGCCATCAACAAAAATCTGTAGGAGTAAAATAAAATTTTTATTACCGTCACGGACATCTAAAAAAATCAGCTTTTATTAATGTATTGCCATTGCATTTACAAAAGCTCTGATTTAAAAAAATAAGCAAATAAAACCTAGAAAATTGTTGTTTTGAGCACATAATTATATGAAATGAAATAAATAGGAAATGTTATATTTTTTAAACAATAAAAACGGGACAAAATTTTTTGGATCATTTGCAATGCTAAAGTGACTAAATTCAATGAAACCATTAAAATGAATAAAAATATAATTTAACTTGCATGAGCACTTGATGCTTGGGTGCTCAAGAAATAATGTTATGACCTGATACATTGAAATATACATAGCAGATTTTATTTTAATCTATTTTTTTTCATTGTCACATGGCAATGTAGTTGAGAAACATGAATTTAATATCCACAAAGTTATGCTTTTAGAATTTTTAAACATTAATTTTAGAGCTATGTATTGTAAAGTAAACTTTTTTATGGAAGTGTCTTAAACGTTAAATTTTAAATATTTGCTTCAGTTTGCAAAATTGGCACATATAAGGTATTATACAACTTTTTAAAGGCTAGAAAAATAATTCAGGCAAAAGAAAAGTAAAGGAAAAGAGATGAACCTTGTGGAAATATAAATAAAATTGTTACAAAAGAAAAAAAATGAAATTGATGACTAAAAATTCCTAAATATTTGAACCAATTTCTTATTTTAAAAATATATAAGCAGCTAATCTTTGTTTCCTTATATTTTTTATTACGTTTGCAAGTCAGTTTTTCAATTTCATTTTAGAAATGTTTTAATGGAATTTGTATAATTTAGGTTATCGTTTTCAGAAGAGGAAGAAAAAAATTAATGAAACTATGTTTTAAAGGAAGATTGAGAATTCCAAAAGAAAGTTATGTTAGAATACTTCAGAAATCTTAATTAAATTGATAGGTTGGATTTAGTTGGGAAGAATAGGTTCAATATATTTAAGGCCTTAATTCATCCTGGTAACATGAAAGACGGATTTTATATATTTTCTTATTGTTTGTTTATGTTTAATAACATTATCCATTTTTGTTGTGGTGAATGCAGTTCTTGTAAATCCTCACATTGAATTACACTCTAAAATACTACATGGTTATATGGAAGATAGAGCTCTCCTTTGGTGAATGAGCAGGAGAAGAATGTCATGTATCTTTCTTCACGTGACATTGTAATTTTTTATATTTTTTTTAGCTTTTTTTATTTTGGATTGTCGTGTAATGTAAATAAGGTATTCTTTCCGAATGTTCTCTTTTGAAATTCTGTATAAGAACTTGGTTAAGCAAATTTGATCATTACGGGGGAAGGAGGCTTATTAAAGCTTTCAGATCTTATACACATTCAACTAACTAATTAAAGTTTTTGTGGAGCAAGTATTTATTTTTATTTTACTGAAATGATTCCTTTATAGCACTGCAATTTACTATTGGGCAAGTAAAGTCACAGAAACTATATCTTAAGAAAATTGTGAAAACTAGAATATACAAAATTTGGATATTAACTTGAAATTTAGATAGGTATTCAGAATTTTATGGATATTTAAATTATTTTTGTGAATAACACCAAATATATTTCATTCTCTCTTTAGATTTATACTTTAAATTTATGTGATGAAATTAACTATCTAAGGTCGATTTATCAGCCATACCCACGTAGTTGCAATAATTGAAATCTTACTTTATTTATTATAAACTTTGGGACCATGAAATAAGCCACAAGGCATGGGCTTAAATTCAGTATTTTCCTAAAACTTATAAAAATATTTTTTGGTTTTATTCATTGCTTTATTTTTATTTATTTATTTATTTACAGAAACGGAGTACCTTGCTTTACCAAAGGATTCATCATTAGGTAAGTGGGAACTCTGTCTAACATTCTGTTTGAGAAATGTGAAAATCCATTTTTATAGAAAAGGGAAAAGCTTTAATTATTTCTCTGAAGAAATGCTTTGCTCTAATAATAATTCTACTTTTTAACTATGTTATGAATCACCAGATGAGAAAAACAAAATTTATCCCATTTTAATAGAAATCAACTTGAAATATTAATGAAATCCTATAAAAAAATTAAAATGTTGGCAAAAAAATTCCAGGGAAGGATCAAAACAAATGCAGAAGAGTACTTTTATTAGAAAGTACCTATGAAGAATTCCTAGAGAATATATAAATGGAAACAAGATCTTTCCAGATAGATTTCTTTTATTTAAAGCTAAGTCATAAGTAATACTCTAATTTGTATGATTTTGCATTTTTTGAAAGATGTTAATCTTTTTCCTAGATAAAAACTTGCCTTCTTCGATATTAGAGACCAAACACTCTGGAGTAGATGAAGAAAGTATGTATGCAAATATTGAGAAAATCCTAACTTGATTTCAATTAATTTATCTCATATTTGAATCTTTCTGAAATTTTAATTAAAGGGAAGGGGAATGTCTTTGAAACTATTTAGATTAAAAAGATCAAAGGAAGATATTAATTTATACATTGGGAAGAAGGAAAATTGTGTTGTGAGGCTTTTAATGTGTCATTTAAACCTGAATAGTATATAAAATTTCTTTATTTGATGCTTTTTTTCTCGCTATATCATCATATGTAACCTAATAATTCTGAACTCTACTTATAACATAGATTCCATTAATTAAAAATGTATTGAAAACATTGAAATCAAAATATTTATAAAATAATATTGAGTTTTGAATTTGGTGAAAAAATAGGTTTAAAAAAGTATATAAGATTTTTATACTTATATATATTTTAAAAGATATGAATGTATGGATATAACAAAATAAAAATTATCTTCCAAATTAAATTCATTACCCCAAAAATAAATAACTGCATTTTGACATCAAAATTTGGCAAATGGGTAAGATGTGATTATTGATATTGTTTGAAAAAGTGAAGACAAGGAAAACCATTGGATATTCTCAATTTAGCCACTAAAGTGCAGTGCAGCTATCCCATAATTAGAATGCTTGATATCAGTGGATTAAAATGTTCTTATCACTTCTAAATTTTTTTAAGATGTGCATTTTAATTTCTACATGATAAAATTTAATATATTAAAACTTATTTGATGAACTTTGAAGTATCATTAACTAGATAAATATATATTATTGTAAAAGTAATATTGTGATTAAAGATACAAGATTTATATGTGGAGGATTGTCTTATCATATCAATCTTTTAGATATTTTTTTAACATGTTTTTTTTTAAAAAAAATCCTTGTTATGAGCTTTCAAACTATCTTATGATCATTCAATAAACGAGGCAATTTATTTTTAGCACTGTCTAGGCATCTGCAGCTTAATCTTACAATCAAAATGATTCCAAACTCATGAAGATTCTCTCATCAATCAAGTGATGGCATAAAATTTCTTGTACTGAAATATCAATGCATGGCAGTGAATCGTCTTGCATTAAGATTATCTGATAGGGGCAAATTTCTTTGCTGCAGTTGTGGAATGAGAAAATTAATCAGTGTGCTGTGATATCTTATTGCAAAGGAGCAGTGTATTCAAATTCAATGCACTACTCCTTTTGGATTGATATTCTAAAAAAAGAATGCCCACTAATGAATTTGCTATGAATCCACATCAGATAGGGACTTGGTGAATGTGAGTGAATTTCTTGCATTGCATGGGGTTGTTAAGAGGTTGAACTTTGGTTATTTGGTTTCACAACAGAGCCCTCAGTTAAAAATTAGCCTCATCTCTTCATTGAGTTTGCCTTGAGAAATCATCAACTTCCTTCCAGCCAAGAAATGGCAAAGCAAATGGTCAGTCGTTGTTTGAGTTCTTGCAAGCAGCCCATTTGTTATGGTTAGTAAAGAACTCACCGTAAAACTTTCCATATCTTTAAAAAATAAATTAAATTGTTACACTATACCTGACATTTGCTATTACCAGCAGTCATACCTTGCAGTCTGTCAACGATTGAAGTTGTAACATCTGTTATTGCCTCTTCTGATACAGGCTTATGTCCTCTACCTATATGAATTGTCAATGGCTCTGTTTTCTCAAACTTATTATTTATTTTAAAGCATTAAATGTTAAAGAGATCTGTCATAGCTGTGGCGAATTTGAAAGCCAAGATGAGCTGTGGATGTATTGCACTGATATATGGGTAATTTAGCTTCAGTAGATATGCATGTTCTAATAATGTTATTTACTTATTCATTTAAGCTATTATGCATTATCTGAGAATATTTTTTAGTACTGTTTACAAGTTTTTACAGCCTAAATTACTGCTGTTGTCACAAACTAGAGTCTAAATTGTCATTTTGTTTCATACTTATGTTGTATGTTAAATCTTGATTTGGTAAACTGCAACACTACCATAAACCCCTTTCCTGAGATTTTTAGAAATTTTTTCTTTCACAGAAAACTATTTTCCATGTATTCATTATTCTAAATAGTGAGTTTGTGGGATCAAGCTGCAGATACATGGCTCTGAATATTATAAATTTTTTAAATAATCATTCAGTATATATGTTTAAACAAGAGAATATATTTTCAACTCAAGCGGATGCTTTCAGCATGTTCTGAAGGGTTGTGTTATTCATGTGCTGTATTTATTCTAAAATTTTGAATTCAAATAAAAGGGATATATTAACTAATATGAAAAAGAACAGAGTAGTATTTTAGGGCTTAATTATTGGATACATGTTGATTTCAAAATAAACTAAAAATACTAGGAAATTTCGGGGAAAAAATCAAATAATTATTTTTACACTTCTTAAGTAATTAGTTTCCAAAAGTCTTTATGTGATTTAGAAAAGGAAAACATTTTTGTCATTTTAAAAGGTGTTTTATTAATTTGTGGTCATTTTTCATTTTGTTTGTTTGTTAAAGCTTTTGTGTCAAATCCTGGACGATGATTTCAGTTTAACTACTTATTTTTCTTTGACAGCTGATCTCAGAGGTCGATTATCTAATCGAAGAAATAGTCCATTAAACAAAGGTTAGTTTGCTAGACTACAGTTCTGTTTGTGTGTGCGCGCACGCGTTCTTAAAATATTTGTATTATTTATTTAATTTCATGAAGCTTTTTATCATCAATTGCAGTTAATCCAGTGAAACGACTCCTCCATTTTAAGAAGCAAAATACTGATCAAGAAGAAGGTAGGTATAGCAACTTATCTCTACTACTAATAAAGATGAATGTGTGCATTTTCACTCTGTAAGCCAAATGTTTTGCCTTACAGCTTTTAAATTACATTTTTATTTTATTTTGAAAAGGTGTATTAAATATATTTTATAGAATATGATTCCTTAGGCCCAAAGGACTATAAAATTTAAAACATCAAAACAAAACACATTTTTGTTATTTATAGGACTTTTAAAAGTAAAGCTATAAATTAACAATGAATTTTATGTTGAATCAGAGAAAATTTTATTGGATAATTCTTTAAGACATTACAGTAATTATGAAGATTATTCCGTAGCTAACATAAGACTCCAATGCCAAAAGCACTGTTTTCTGTACTTATATATATATATTGAAGTTTAATTATTTCCACTTAAAGCTCTAATTTCATGGGAGGTGACAGAAAATCAGTATGATATATATTAAAATAGTCAATTTTAAATCTTCTATTATATTATCAAAATGTTAAGCTTGGAAATATTTTCCTGAAGATGCAATCAAAATACCAATTTACATAAAATGTTTAGTTGAACATTTTAATGAGCATTAATATCAGCAAACCAGCTGAATTACCAAAGGGGCTAGTATACAATAATATTAAAAGGTTCCCCTCACTTCCCTGTACAGAAGAATTTTTTTTTTCTGTTCATTAATTATCATTTCTCAAATCAAAAGTAAGCATGAAAACTGGATTGAAACAAACAATAATCCACTAACAGAAAAAAAATTAAATTCTGACTATAAAATAAAAATAATGCTGAAAGAAAATTTAAGCAACATTTTTGATTAATCTGTGAATGTATTAAATCAGCCTATATATATATATATATATATAATTTTATGTTGACTTGATCTTATTGGCTTTTCTATGAACCAACCTTAAAAAATTTAAATTTGTGCTCAGTAATATTAAAACATCAGTAAACATCAATTTAAACTTTAAAAAATCTGCCCATATTACTTGGTGCCAATTAGAAGTTATCCATCTGATAATGAGTAGACCAAAAGAACAAAAACAGTTTTAATTTTGCCTAGCATTATAGATTAATTAGATATTCCTATTATGGATTATTAAAGGTTTTTCCCTTTTTGCTGTTAAAAATATTGTTTTGTAACATTTTTTTTAAAAAAATTTCATAAAAAAATTATTTTTAATAGTTTTTATTATTATTATTACAGCAGTACATGCTTTTGCATTGCTGTCTTTAATATTTTCCTATGATTTACAATACATTTTTTGTATTAAAATTCTCTAAAGTTTACATGTATGGAATTTTATATTTTTTTGTCATTAACATCTGGTAACTCTTGTGGGGGAGGGTTATCAAAATAAAATAGTGTTGCAACCAATTGGAAAGTAACTGTGGAGTCATCAGCTAGAGGGGATGAAAATTATGTTAATATTCTTTGTGAATTTGGAAGAACATAAGAAAAAGGGAAACATACAGAAATCTGTTGTGGATTGTATATTTCAGTATGAAAGGATTGTGCTTAAACCAGTAATAATTATATTATACTGTTGTATATACAATAGCTGTTTTTAAATTTTAATGTTTCTTAAAAAGGGTGAAAGTAGTATTTTACAGTCACTGTGTGTGAACTAAATTAAAAGAATGTTTTAGCCACCCTTTTACTAATTAAAATGTGAGCAGAATGATGAAGGTCTTTCATTATGATATAAATGATTTTAATATCATTTAATTTACATTGGATTTTTGTTTAAAGTAAGCATTGAGTACAAAAATTATTATGTGATTAATTATTGAGATTTTAAATGATTATTACTATTGTTTTGTTGAATTTTTTAATAACAATATATAATTGATTTTGTTAAAAATATTGTAACATAAATAAACTATTATTTTAAATGTTTTTATAGTATGCTCTAATAAATTGGACTTCAAAATAAAAACCTTGGAAGAAATTCGAAGAGAAAAAGAAAATAAACAGAGTATGTATTTTTTATTTCCTTTGAAAATAATTATTGTTAAATAATTCATCGATGTAATTGCATATAATTTATTTCAATTGATTACTTGCTAATGATTAATCTCTTCTACATAAGGGTTCCCAAGAGACTTTGAAATCTTCTTGAATTTTATTTTGCTATTCTCACAGATCCAGAAAAATATTTTTTACCACATCCTTAAAAAATAAGCAAACACCATTTTTTCAATACATTGATCAGAAAAGATAAAACCCTATTCTAATTCTGTTGTGTTATTCCTAATTATCTATTGTTTATTCCAAATTTTGTTGTGTCATTTTAAATAACATTATATGATGATATTTTTTATGAATAACAGTACTATTTTTTTAAAGAATTGAAAAATTGCCATTTTTTTCTCATTTATTAAGAAAGGCCACATTTTCTCATGACTGATACCATAATGACATTATTTAATGTTTTCTGAAAGATACTGCTAAGATCCCCCCCCTCTTTCTGTCTCCTTCGTATTTTATTTTTTGCCATTTTTTCCTACAACTATTTTTATACAATTTAAATTTCAGAACATTTTTTCCTAATAACTTCTTTTATACCCATCAATCTTTACAGGTTATAGAAGGACTTACATGCTATTGAAAATAATTTTTTAAATATAAAGGTGATTTTTTGAAAGAAATAGTACAAATCTAAGATTTTAGTTGGATTTTTAAAATGCATTTTAAAGAATAATTACAAAAATGTGACTCAAATTGAATAGATATATCCTAATATAAACTTTTTAAAAATTGATTTGGGATATAATTATCTTAACATTTGAGTTCTTACTGTGTAGGATCATTTATTATTTATTGGTAGAAAATATGTTACAACTTTCTTATTTCTAATCCAATAACATATTTGATTGCAAGTTTAGAGGTTTATTTTCAGTAGCCAACTCAATTTAATTATGGGATATTATGTATTTTTTCTACATTTTAATACTTTTCATAACGATTCAAGAAGACTACAGGTTTTACCTTCAGATTTGAATTGAGTGTTGGTATGGGAAGGTTACCAATTTCCAAGATACAATATTATTATGCCTTAGGTGCAGAATTGAAATTGTAGTGCAAGGAAAGTTATTATTCATATAGCCCTTGTAATGATGCATTTATATTTGTCCTTCTTCCATATATTTTGTGTGCCAACCTTAATGTATAGAGCCTAATGCTTGATGAGCATTTAACCAATCCTTGAGGTGAAGCAAATGGTTTTATCCTATCTATTTTGAATTGAGTTGGGAGGCAGAATGAGATATAGTGGCTTTAATGGGTAATTTCACTCTTCATAGGCATTTTAGGAGGCTTTGATGTTCTACGCAAAAATTGTATTTGAGAAAGATTTTATCTACCCCAGTTGTGTGTCCAACAGTAAATAAGAAATAAATAATCTTTAACTTGTTGAACGATGAAATGCAAAAACAATTTTCACTTTTGTTCATAAATGTGCCAAGTTGTAGTGTGCATAGGATTTTGAACCTCTTTATCTAACATGTATTATTTATTCAAATGTTTGCCAATAAGAAGAGAGCATTATACCTTACAATTTGTAGAGAACAAAGAACTTTCTAAAAATTTCCTTAGAATCAATTATCTAGAGAATGCCTTATTGTTGAAAAGCAATGGAAATGATGAATAAATTAGTATTATATGCAAGACAAATTTTCTTCTCAATCTACCAAAATTATCCGACCCTTTTTATGCATTTTTTTTAATAGAAACTGTTCGTTTTTAGCGCAGGATATGCAAAAAACGGTCACTGGCTATTTGAAAATTTTCAGTGCCATCACATTTTATTACCTAAGACCTAAATAATGAAAATAACATTTCTTAGATTTTTTTGAATAAAAAATATGTATTCCTAAATCAGGGAAGTTATTACAGTGTTCTTTGAAAGCAAAATTCAAAAAGTACCTCTTTGGATTCGCCCCCCTATATAAATATGAAGTATGAATATCAAGTCCTTCATTCATTAAGTTGTGGATTATTTCCTTCTCAACTTTATACTTGGCAGATGTATGAGTTTTCATACCTGAGGGTAATAGTCAAACAAGTTGCCTGTTACAAGATGAAAGCCATTCTCTCTTTTTTATATATATAAATTGCATAAATGCAAATACAAGCAAAAAAAGTTATATATCACTAGAATTGGACGACTTTTTCTAATGATGTAATTTGCAATTGAGTTTTAAATATCCAAAAATCAAACTGGCAAGTTTTCTTAAGCTATAGAAAAGAATTTGGAAACTGCAAGTTAGCTTATGTATGCAGAAAAATGCTTGCACTGTGTTGAAAAAAAAATGATATAGTAAAGATGACAATATCTAAATGGAGAATATAAGAAAAAAAAAGTGCAGATAAATTAAATAATTTAAAATGAAAAGAGGTAATAATAGAAGTCGATTTTTGCAATGCAAAAATCTACAAATTAACTAGTAAAGAAAGATGATACTAGTTGATATTTTCAATGCATACAGAATCAAATAGTTTTGAGATTTGAAGCTTTGACAACATAATATAATTTGTAAATTTAAAATATCTTAGTATACTATTTTTTAATTTGTATTTACCTTTTTTCATTCTACAAAGTACAGTCAAAAGTTAGGTTGAGATTTTCTTACTAAATTTATATATATATATATATATATATATATATATATATATACTGAAACAATTTTAAAAGAGGTAAATTTAATAAATTGCCATTTTCATAATCAATTAGAAAGATACACAAATGTATTAAGAGAGCGCGTATGCTGCTATTCCTAACGACATAGTGGAACTAAGAAGAATAAAAAACAGATATTTGTAATTGAAAAAATGAGAAATCCGGCCTGATGACTTTCTCAAGGGTCACCATCAAGCAAGGACTCCAATAAAAAAACGGAATTTTTTTCTGTAAAGAGTTAGACTATTGTCTAAAAAATTTAACTCTTTTATGACCTGAAAAATATATTATATATATATATATATATATATATATATATATATAGTTTGGTTTTAACTAAATTGTGAATAAAACCAACCTTCCTTCGTAAGTTTACTGGAGGGGAAGCACATCATTATAAGGAATTATAATCTATCTGTACTTTTTTTTATTATTTAAATCCTGATAGAGTTCTATTTAAGTTTATAAGGTAATAAAGTGAAAATATATTAACACTATATTGTAAAATTGTTTTGAAAAAAAGCCTTCCATGATAGAGGAAAAAATATTTTCATTTTTGGATTCAGCATTCAAGAATCAGTCATCAAAACATAAATGGTGCTTTTAAAAAATATTTTATGAGAAATCTTGTTTAATATTTTTGGAGAATTGTTTATAATTCAAAATTTAAACATGAAAGAATTCTTTGAAGAATACCTTGATATATTCATTAGAAGTATCCTAATCAAATAATTCTGAATTGATCAGACTTAAATTTACAGCAAATTTCTTGAATTCTTTTTTTTTTGTGTGTCTTTAATTTTTTAAAAAAAATCCTCTTTTTTTTCTATTTTAGTGGCTTCCAGTTATTTGCTGGATGATTTGTCTGCTTCAGAAAAAAAGAATACTCTAAATATTACGACTGATAAGATTTCTAAGAAATTAAAAATTAATCGGAAGTCCAAAGAATTATATTCTATGAATACTGTTCTTAAACAAAGTAAGATTTTAATAACTATTATTCTTCTATTCAAGGCTCAATATAAGCATGTTTATTTTTTCTTTTTAAATGGAAAAAAGATTATATATATGTGTGTGTGTAATAATGTTTCTTAATCTAATTTTTCTTAATAAGTTTCCTAATTTTTATCTATTTTAACCCTCTAAAATGTTATCGTATTTTCAGGACCAAATTTTTTTTTATTTAATCAATTCTGCACAAACTCTGTTAAATTGCTAAATTCTTCAAGTTCTCACACTCTATGTTAAAGGATTTAAATCCCTAATTCTTATAACATTCTTTTAAGGATACCTAGATTTCCCTTTCCAAAGTCTACATGTGCCAAAGAAATCCCAACCAAAACTCACACAAGATTTTTTTCCCTCTTTTGCTTTTGTGTCCTGGTGCAGACTGACATATTTCTTATTACTTATTCTTCGTACAATGCCTCCCATGTAGAAATGCATTTAAATTTTAAAAATTTTCATTTTCTTGGCCATGCAAGGGTTAAAATAAGTTTACACATACATTCATAAACACACTCACAAAATACACAACTGAAACTCAGTGAGTTGAACTTTTATCAACCGAAGTGAGAATTTCTTCCTGCCTGGCTGAATACTGATCTTATGTAACTTGTTTTTGATAAACTAAATCATTTATATGTGAAGAACATCCACAGAAGCATTTTCTCCTGATTGTCTTTCACTGTCCACAAAGCATGGAAATGATTCCCTTATGGTATGGGATGTGATATCTTTGTGTGATCTTGAGCCTCTTGTTTCTTTTCATGGGAAGGTTTCAGTTGCCTATTGTGCCGATAAGCAGTTCAATGTACAATTGGGGAATCATGTGTATCCTTTTCTCCATGATTTATTTCACCATGTATGCCCTCTTTATCAACAATATATATATATATATATATATATATATATATATATATATATATATATTTTATCCAAATAAAGTTTATAAAATTATCCAAAAATAGTTAAAAGAGCATAAGGTGGAGGTAGTACATTTTTTTTTCTTGGCCCCCTCTGTCTCTTTGAATATATGTACAGATGTGTTTATGGTGTAAAAATTCTTTGCTCGACTTCCTCCATCACCTATACTTTTGAAATTGCCGACTGCTCTAGAGAAAGAGAGAGAAAAAATGACATCATATTCCATTAAATGCTGTTCATGACTTTCGTGCATTCATCCAATTTAGTATACTATCTATAATTAAGCCAGAGATGTCCAGACGCCCTATTCTTTTCTTTTATAGATGTCTGTGTTTTGTCACCTATCTGCTTGCACACACATAGCATGTAGACTATCCATTCCCAATTATGTTTACCCCAATATTACCAAAAATATTACATTGACTTATAAAAAATGGGTTCATGAAAATAAATTAAACATTTATCTAGTTTTGGTAAGATTGGTGATTAATTTCCACATATTTTTAAAATTTTTGAACAAATTATTTTTTAATTTTATTGAACTACCTTGTAGAACAAGGACCAAACTCATAAACTTATTAAAGATATTTCTTTTCCCTTAATACATGCCCTCATATAACTTAATTCTATCTTTATTTAACTCCACCCCACCCCCCTTTAATATATCCCTTTTTAGGAAGACATTTAATTTCTTTTCCTGAAACATTCAACAAAAACTTGAACTACCTGGAAGATTATTCTTAAAATTCTGCATAATTAAGAATTTCAAGGTGTTTGAAGAATTAAAACCTTCAAAATTGTTTAAATGATATGTTATAAGATGATTAATTTCAATAGATTTATAATTTCGTTAAGGCCTTGTCACTAAGTTCACATTTAGCTGCCATTTTGTTCAGTTATTTAAAAGAAAAAAAAATTGACTATGAAAACTTTCAATTTCCTTTTTTCTTAGTGCTGAAATTGAAATTGTTATATTTTACAACTTTTCACTAAGGGAGCAATTGTTACAAAATTGTAATGATTTGACAAGATAAATTAGAAAAAGTTAGTGAATCTCAGTAAAACAAAAGCTAAAGACTTCATTTTTCATAAAGCAAACAGTTCAGAGTTTTGGATAAATCTAATCATCTTTGCAGCTCTCTTTCTTTTCTTAAATTTTTTTGTTATCATTCAATTAATGTATTCTTGTGGCCCATCTTTCCAAAACATAATGCAATCAATCACATGATAAGGTGAAATAAGTTGTAGGTAAGATTCTCCTTACAACAAATTAATAGAAACAAAACATATTTTTAGCATTTCAAAACTGATTACAAATTATCATCTGCAGATATGATAAAAGGTATAGAGGATAAAAATGTTTGAAAGAATGAAATGAAATTAGATTTGGCCATTAAAATAAAAAGTCAACTTTTTACCAGCTAACAGAATTATGTTTATGCCTTTTAACTTATATCTTGGGCCTGGATAGCCTGGTTGGTAGAGCATTGGGCTTGTACTTCTTAGGTTGCATATTTAAAACTCACCAGCCAAAAGATTTTCCTAGTGTGTGACGTCTGGGGCTCATTAAATCTGTGGTGGTCATAAAGTCCTCTGTGTCAAGAGTTATACCACTAGGGGTACTAGGTCAGAGATGACCGTTCTCGGTTCCAGGTCTAAATTACGATCTGAGATGAATGAAATTTGTCCCCTAATAAGGGTTGTGATGTGTGTGTAGCTAAGTTGGCACTACTTGTTTAAAAACAAACAAACAAACAAGAGATGCATACCTTCTGCTGATGTATCAGCGGATCTTATCGCCGGCAAGTGCCATAAGTCACAACAACAACTTATTTCTGTAAATAGAATAAAATTAATTGCATTAACAATTTGAGGAATTTTTGTGATATCAGAAAAATGGTGTGGTGTAAAATGTAGTTTTCATGTGCATTGTTAATCAGATATAACCTAAGGTTTCTTAACATCAAATAGGTGTACATTTTTGTTAATTGGGTTCTTTTCCAGCTATTAAATACAATTTCCATTGTTTTTTATTGTGGAATATTTTATATTCCAAGCTCATATAGTGCATTACTCATAACCTTCTGTGTATTGCCAATTAAATAGCTAAATTTAATCTTGTTGTAGTCATAATATGAAAGTCTCATTAAAATTATTTTTATTTTTTCTCCTATTAAGTGTTTTTTAAAGAAGGTTTTATAGAATTTTATTCAAGAGCTTCTCATCCTTACAGTTCTTCAAAAAAACAAATTTTGGACTTTTTATATTTATAGGAAGACTTGAGTTTTGAAAACTGGTATTTGGTATTCTGTGAAATTAGTTTAATTTTGTATGTTTTATAGGTATTTCAGCACCAAATCCAGCCGAAACAACTGCAACTCACTTGGTAATTATTATTTTTCATTAATTGACATATACTTTTGCTTATATCAAATTAAATTTGATAATCCTTTTTCATTCAGGATTTCCAATTTAAAAATATAAATATTAAAATAGTGTTATTAACTATCAAAATGCCTATATATTCACAATGTTTGAGATAGGGATGATAGATTTCAACTGTATTTTGTCTTAAAAATTGGTATTTTTTTTCTATTGAAAAGATATTAATGAAATTTATATTTCTCAAAAAAAAAATTGGAAGTAATCATTATAGCATTATTATAAAATATTGATAACTAAAAAATATGTTATTCTTATATCAAGAGTTCTGTATTACATATCCACTTATTATTTTTTTCTTCTATTAAGGTCTCCAATGGTATTAAACAAATAACAGCAGGATCATCAAATGAAATACCAAATTTGGACAAAACTTCCGATTCACCAGGTAAGGGAAATCTGTGGATCTGTTAATTTAATGTGAAGACTTAAAATACTTTAATTCTCTTAAATTTGTTCTCATCAGTAAATTTGCATTTATATTTTGGCATGTAAATAATTCATTTAAGATAAATAATATTTCTTAAATAAGCTTAGTTATAAAAATATTCTTCTCTACTCTAAAAATATGCTTTTATACTCTAAAATATACTTCATAATTTATAGGTTTTATTTTTTTAAAAAAATTAATGTGTTCAGATATTTCAATTGCAAAAATGAGTGGTTCTTAATATAAAATCAGCAATAAAATTTTCTTTTCAATTAAGAATATAAAATAATGAATATCATTTAATGGTTCTGAGTTGAGAGCTATTCTGCAGTCAGAAAAAAAGAATAAATCTGAGTCTTGTAACTGGACAGTAGCTCTATGATTCATTTTCACCATTAAAGTCCATCAAATTGAATGCCCATTGTGCTATTTTTGAAAAGATATCTATGTCATCAGATTGCAGTTAAAATTCAAGTCTAATGCTAGAAGTTTCCAAACAGGATTTTTAGCATATTAATTGTTATCGTGCAGAAAAAAAAAATTTTTTTTTAAGATATGCAGGGTTGTCACAGTATCAGAAAAATACAAGAAATTTAAAAACACGGAAAGTTCAGTTTATGGTATGTTCCTCCCTCTCCCCCCCCCCCCAACTATACAAAACTATGTAGTAATTTGAAAAAATCATCGTTGATATTGCTCTTTGTATCTAAAAGGAATGTAGAAGAGGATACTTTGAAAACATCAAATTTGATACTTGAAAATAAACTGATTTCACAATTTTTAGTTCAAGACCAATCATTTGAGCTAATTTTTGAACAAATATTTTAACTGTATTTTTCAACAATTTATTTCATCCAAAATAAAAGTTTTAATTCACGTGATCATGACAAAAATTATCTTTTATCATTGTATTGCCATCATGTTGATAAAAAGCTGTGAGGAATAAATAAATAAATTATTACTGCTAATTAAATTCAGAAAAATGTAATTTTCAGCATGTGATTTTATGAAATGATATATATTTACTTAAAAAATGAATGCAAGACAGTTTTCTATAATTGTTCATATTATCTATAATATCCATTCAAATGGGGGCACAATGGTCAATTTATAAATCTTTAATAATAAGCATAAATATTGTTTAATACTACAATTAATGAATTGAAATACAATTAATGATATGAAATCAATAACTACATTTTATGTAATTTGGATCAATAATTGCTCTGATCAATTACGAATTTAAAATTTGTTGATACTCTCCTTTTCGAGTCTCATTTAATAAAATTTTCTTGGAACACTAATATTTCTAGTATGAAAAGTTGCACTTAATTAAACTAAACCAATAATTAAAATTGACTGATTTATGAAAATTTGAATCTCACTATTCTATAAAAGCGTTCAATTTTAGACCTTTCCATCCACCATTTATTTAAAATATCGATTCCGAGATAATCAATGCCCTAAACTTCCCCAAGACTTATAATTATATGTGTGTGTGTGTATTGGTGCTCTAATGAGTAGACCATATGATCTAGAGCTACCTAACTTGACTCATATATACCTTGGTAGGTAAAAATGTAAACATTAAAAAGATTTATTATTTATTTTTTTGGCAATTTCTATTAATTAAAAATTAATTTTAGCACTTTTCTACCATGAAATCCAAAAATATTGCAGCAAAAACTAATTTTTAATCTATCTTAAAATTAAAAAAATTACTTTTTTTTCCCAGTTGTATCAATGTTTTAATTATGAAATAAATAATTATGTGTTATGTAAATTGAGTCAATAAATGCTGAGTTATTTCGAATAAGATAAGTTTCCCTTAAAAAAAAATCTTTATGTTAATTGCAGTTTCATCACTTTCTCTTTAATTTAAAATAATAGTATAAGTGGATTATATGATTATCAAAATTTGAAGATTAAAAATATTTTGCTGAAAAAACCTGTTATGAGACCAAGTTACATAAAATACTAATTGAACTTTTTAACAAACATTAATGCTGGCAAATTTGCTGGTTGCCAAAGGCGGCTAGTGTTATATAAACTATTATGCATCTCTAAAAAGGCAGGGAAAAGAAAAGGAGTCCAACTAAAACAAAAAGTGCCATTGCAAATGGAAATATAGCATAAGAAAAAAAAATTAAGCCAGTGACTGACAGATCTGCAGAAATATGATTTTGCAAAAATAAGAATATAAAAATAATAATCTTGCTTTATAAGGATTTTTGGTTAGTAAACATTAAATGGTTTATATTATGAGAGCAAATATGTTCTTTTGTGCTTTATTTCTCCAGAGTCCTTAATCTTGTGTTATTTGCAATTAAAGAGCATATGATGTAATTAATAACTGTTTGCCTTTAAGATATAAATTTTATCTTGCTAAACTTTAGACAATAAATACAGGAGAAATTCTTTGGTCTTCCCCCCCTTCCCCTAAGTAAATATAAATCTTTTTTTTAAAATTTACTAGTATTTTAAATAATGTTAATAGTATTTTAAATAATGTTATATTTTTGCTTCCTTCCTTTGCTTTTTCCATTCTTTAAAACTATGCCTACTATTTTCCCATTGCAACCAAACAGGAATGCTCTTCGTGCATTTTTTCTTATATTGCATATATGTACAGAAAAAACACATGGGATATATTTTCAGATTTGAGTAGCAACCCTGATATGAACCATTACTTCCATTTTTTATTTGTAATAAATGAAAGTAATTTTCAATGTATAGTTTACTATACAATCTCTGTACAAATATGGATAAAACATCGATAGGAATCGGATAAGAAAATAGAATCCCAAGTGCCAACCTTAAGAGGCAAGAAGGCAATTAAGTGATTATTCAGAACAGAAGAATATGATAAAGAAATTAGTGATAAAATATAGCACACTTTTGCAATTTAGTTATTACACAAATATCAAGAGGTTATAAATCAGACCACCAATTAATCTACTTCCAAATGTGCTATCTACATGATGACTTTCTAAAATTCTGTAATGATATGAAACTCAGGTTGACATCACATTTGATGTTAAGCTTGTACAGATTGCTTAAGAATTCTGGAAAGGCCTCCTTGAGAAAATTGAGATATGTATGAGAATTCGTTCAAAATAGGACGACTGAATAGTTAACTAATTCCTGTCCGTACACTAATAATTTAAATCAGTACTATGCAACACCTGATCCTGAAACATGTGCTTGTTTCGGGTTGTCTATCATTCACCTGTGCATGTTGTGATTATTAAACAGTCCTTTATGTTAAAGAACACTTTATCAGTAAATATAGCAAGTATTATGGAGGTACACTTTTTTGAACAAAGCACTGTGCAAATGTAAAATATTATGGGTAATATTCTGCTTGCAGTATTTAAGGATGAAAGGAACATAAATTTTTGCTTTTCTGACTTTGTAACACAGTTAATGTGGATGCAGTTATTGCTGTGGCAAATGCAAATACAATGGTGCTAGAATTGTGTTCATAATCATTAGTAGAATTATTCATGATCACTTTGTCACTTGTACAATGTAGAACTTGTGCATATTGATACCAAGATTACTTACAAGAGTGCCACCTATTCCAGTGGAAATTGTACTTACCTATATTATCTGATATTTATTGAGATTTTCTTCCTTTTTTTTTCCAAGTTTGTACATAAAGTTCAGAAACACCTTGTAGATTTTGTAATTGCATTGATTAGAACAATACTAATATGATTTAATATTGCATGATTTTGTTTGATTCTGCATGATCCTAAAATCTAAGATGAGAATTAAAATTATTTCACCAACAGATAGTAATTTGTGGCACTAGCCTAATAAGCCAGATAACATCTACGATGCCGAAGTCGACTTTTGTATTGTGGTCATGTTACTCGGCTACTGGCCGTATCGTCACAGGTTCGTATCGCGACAAATTAATGGTTCAAGGAATTAGCTAATTATACATTTTTGTTTCTCTAGGTAAAAGAAAAGGTGATGATGAGCCATTCTCAAAAGCATCTAAAATCATTAAGCTTTCTACCACACCTAAAGATAACTGTGATTCAGTAAATCGGGTTGATGCATGTTTTGATAGAATTGGAGAAAAGTAAGAAAACTGCCATGCCTGATTTTAGTATTCTTAGTAAATGATTTTTTTTTCTTTTACCTTATATAATACTTATTTCTTAGTAAGGTATTAAATAATTTATAATAGAAGACTAGAAGTTGTATGTCAAAATTGGAGTTTGTGCAAAATTAATTTTTGGAATATGTTTTCGGATTGCAAGATGAACATTTTTTTTTTAATTCTATTTCTCTTGTGTCATAATTTCAATTAATTTATTTGTTATGTGTATTATTTAAATTTTAAACTACTTATTCCTATTTGAGAAAATTTAATTTTTAATGTTAAAAAAAATGTATACTGAAATAATTAGCTTTATTCCAGTGCTTTTTTTAAAAATTCATTTAAAAGCATCTAAAAAATAATAACTATCACTGACCCTAAAATAGTTATTAATCCTTTTCTACATAAAGTAAAATTAGAAATTCATGGAAAAGTATGATTGCGTAGCATTACTTTGCAAATATAAAATCTTGTTGCAGATTCAAAAAATCAGTGATGGAAAAAAGTTGACCGTGAAATCAAGTAAAAATAGTTTTGTTTTCAAATTTTTTATCTTTTGAGAAGAAGACTTGCAATTTTGGTTCTTATTGAATGTCAGATTAACTATATAATTAGAATGGAAATTTCTTTTCTTTAAAAATATCAGAAATTTTATAATAAAGCTAGTCATTACAGAATATAAATATCAAAAATATTTTTAAAAATATACTCAATTCCTTCTTCAAAAATGTGGGATGCATTTACCTACTTTGTATTCTTTCGGTTTTTGAAATTATTGTTATTATTATTCAATACAAAAATTAAAATTATATAGTAGTGTGTCTACATATCTAATCTTTCGTAGAAAATTGTATCATAGTTTAGAATCCATTGCTTCTAATTTATTGAACATTTTAATCCTGATTGCTAACTTCTAGTGTTATCAGCTATTAAATGGTTACTTTAAGGAATAAGTATTTCATACCAAACTAATAACATGAAAACTAATCTTCCCTTTATACATAGCTTTGATCAAAATTATGGTTTTTAAATAAATTGGTACTTTATATGGAAAATAGTATTGAATACATTGATTTCATAATTTTAGATATTTAAATTAAGAATATTTTCTGAAGCTAAATTGTATTTTTTTTACAGTCTTTTGCAGTCTCTTCCTGAGCAATCAGAAATTCAATCATCACCTGCCCGTAATGAATTGCCACATTTCCATACTTCCTCATTATCCATTCTTAAACAGGATATGATAATGAAACCTCAAAGTTTTGTTTCTGAGACTGAAAGGAATGATGACCTTGCATCTACTCCCACATCATTATCATCTTCAACATCACTGCCTAGTCATAGCCCAGTAGAAAAATCATGGCATAGATTAGATGAGACTCTGAATTCTTCAGCATTACCCACATCTATAAAAAATGATGCGAGTTATGAAAATGACTTAAAAAAAGACAAAGACAATTTAATTAATAGATCAGTGTCTGTTGATGATGATTTAGATGAACTTCTTGGTGATGACGACATGAATATTGATGAGATGGACGCTGCTCCCAATGATGACATCTTATTAGAAATTGAAGAATTTTTAGAGAGCTAAACAGGTTTAAATTAATAGTTGAAAGCACATTTATTTTATATAGTGTGTTGAATATAAATAATAATAGTTGCAAGCCTATAGTTTGAAATTACAAATTTCAGGATGAATTTATACTCATGGTTTAAATGTGCCAATTATTTTTAATACTTTCTTTATATATTTGATACAATTCTTTGAAAAAGTGTTGAATTTCATAACTGAGGTTCAGACAATCTTGCATAAATGAATGCTTACTTAACCAATTGTGAAATTTTGTAATACTCTTGAAATACTTTATTCACAAATGCTCTTACATATCACATTACAGTGGTTTCTTTTCATGTTTAAAATTTACAAAGAATGTGGTGTTTTTATTCCAAATCCCATCAGATTTTCATTATGTTGAGGTTGAAATATTGCATTCATTAGATCAGCAGACTTGTTAATCTGGATGCAGATTATCATTTCTTATTTGCACAGTAATAGTTATCTTGAAATGTCTGAGGCATTGTGAAATATTAATCTATTTTATTTTTTACAGTAAAAGTTTTTAAATTTCAGAAATAAAAAAAAATAATCAAGTCTATTTGATGTGGCATTGATTGCTTCAGTATTTTCAATTATTTGTAATTATCTTATAGTATAATTTGTTTCAGATTTCTTCACCTTGCATGCATAACAAGATGAAGTTCCGTGTATTAAACTCGCGTTATACTGCATTTATTCATTACAATTCTTTTAATAATTGTTTCATCACCATGGAAGTTAAGAGACTGCTATGATTTTAGTCATTTATTTTACTGAAATGGCATTAATTGTTAAAGATTTTTCTCTTTTGTGTGCATAAATCTTCTCATAAGTGACTTAATCTGGCATCAGCTGTTTTATTTATAAATGGTTAGAATGTCCGACTAAAGAAAAATTCTATTTTGCTAAAAGGCAATTTGATCAGTGCAGGCTGTTTGAAATGAAAATAGATCATTTTACAGCTTGTGCATTTCTTATTTGTTAAGAACCCAGTTATGTGATGAAAGAACTGATAAATATGCTTTTAAAAAAGTAATATTTTGATTAAATAAATTGAAAATATCATTACAGATTCACCTTCACAGACTGACATTTGACTAACTCTGGATTTATTTATGATGTATAATGCAATCAGATTATTGGAATATAGGCTGGTCATAAAATATTTTTCTTTATATGAGTTTGAAGTGTTGCTTTTATTTAAGGACTGATATGAGTCAACTGTTAAAATAAACAGGTGATGAATGCTTTTTTTTTTTTTTTTTTTTTAATTAAAAAAAAAATAAAAAACAATATCTTATGACCAGCCTTTAGTCCAATAATCAGATTGCATACATACATAACAAAACAAC
>JAOUZG010013036.1:2315238-2337366 GCA_026289955.1 Argiope argentata
ATATATATATATATATATATATATATATATATATATATTGTGTATGCAAAATTTAACTTAAAAAGGGAAGCAAATTTTCAGATTTTACTAAAAATATAAATTATAATGGTGATCATTGGAAAAGAATAATCTAGGAAAATTTTTATTTTAATTACAAGCATATTCGTTAGTTTAGTGAGTGTGAAAAGTTTCTCTCTCAATGAAAATTGCACAGCAATCACTGTCTTATAATTATTCATACTTCCTTTTAATACAATTTGCTTAAAGCAATAAAATTGAGTAGATAAATTCCTTTTTTAATGTCCTAAAAATTATCATCACATGCTTGACTAGAAATTATGATGCTGAAGTAGGTGCATAAAATATGTAAAATTCTTTTATTGCTCTTTGAATAAATAGAAACTTTGTTCGAAAATAAAATTCTATTTATAAATTATTTTCTATTTGAATCAGCATTTTTATCTTGTTTCATGTTTTCAGAAAGGCAAATAATGATAAATGTATGAAAATAGAAGCTCATTTCAGTTGAATTACATTAATTTTTGCAAGAAAGAGAATCTTTTCCTATTAATTCATTTATTTGCTACTGCATGTTTATGCAGAATAGTTTATAGAATGTTTCTGCTAATGTTAAAATTATCTTTCATGATTTGTTCTTTTGGAAGATATTTAATTATATCTGCAAAAAGTTAGTATAATCATCAAATTAAACAGTTTTATATTTTCTTGATTTCAATTAAATGGATCTAAAAATAAGTAGCATAAATTTTCACTGTATTCTAACCTTCAATTGCTGAATTAGTCACAAATCAACATCTGTCTTTGCTTTAAAAATAGTTCCAGTATGAATAGGATAAGCAGTAGGTTTGCATAATTTGAGAATTTTGAAGTCCTGCATTGATATTTTGCATTGTTTTATTCTAATAAAGAAGGTATTTAGACCATATTTCTTTTTATGTTTAATTTAATGTTGTTATCCAAATGAAAGGAGAATGTGTAACCATTGTGAATTACCATGAATTTGATTTCATTACTATATTATCCATTTTTATCATACAAATGTAAATATTTTGTTGAGTAACCAATAAAAAATAAATTATTTGTGATTATTATGTCTTTAGATTTATGATTTTTCACTTGTACTTTTTTAGTTAAAACATGACAAGAGGCATCACATAAATATAATTCAATGTCAGCAAAAGTAATTGACTCTTGTAGATTCAGAAATACACAACTTCTTGTGCAGGCAATTCTAATTATATTTATTGAAAAATACTTAGAAGCTTCTAAGATTTAATAGTTATAAGTAAAATTCAATTCTATTATTGCTAACAATCTTATGAAATTTGTTTTTCAAAAAAAAAGCTTGTTTGGAATAATAATTTCAGATTATTCTATGTTTTATATATGAAAATAAGAAGCTTACAATGGGAGGAAATATATCTTCATTAAAGTAAATACTTATTCACGAAATTAATAGAAAATTAACTATGTGGTTGAAGTCAAAAATCCACTTTTCTCCATCATGTTTCCATTAAGCTGTCATTGTAAACAAACAGTCATGCCTTTAGATAATGTTTTTATTAATTACAATGAACATTAATTATATATGCACCTAACTTAATACAGAATAAAGCATTGCATTAATTTTTCCACTTATTGTTTTCATAGTCATATGTTGAAGTTAATCCATCAATTGGATCAACACGTAATTGGATCATGGCCTCCATCATTTTAGCTTGATGTTCAGGATTGATAGAGTAAGGCATGGGAGGATAAACTGTAAATGTAAGGGAAAAAAAGAAGATATGTAAAAAATGGATATATCAAAAAGTGATAAACAATCTTTACTACTATTATAAATATATCAAAGAAAAACAATTTGCAAAAAATATTAATTTACCTAAACAGATTATTCTAAACCATATAATATCTAAAAGAACATTGTATCTAGAGAGTGCCAATGCTGCTACAACTGGAACACAAATGAAATGAACTGAATTAGCAAAAAGGTTTCATTAAAAATTTGAAATCAAAAGGAGAAAAAAATCCAATACAATGAATCCATCCTGAAGACTTTTTCAAGTACTTGAAAAAGTCTTCAGGCCAGATTCATTGTATTATATTTTCTTTCTCCTTTTGATTTCAAATTTTTAATGAAACCTTTTTGCTAATTTACTATTATAAATATGAAAGTTTGGATGATGTGATTCAATCGCCCCAGAACGGTTGAAGGAAATTGGATGAAATTTAACAGAGAGATAAGAGTATAGTCTAGAGACGAACATAGGCTAATATTTATTCCGGTTAACTTTCCCGCCAAAAATTTTATTTCTCAATGAGAAAGGCTTCAATTTTTTTTCCCACTCGAATGGGGTTAGGCTTAACATATTTCATTGTTAAAAAATTGTTGTGTAATCTACATACACAGGCATGGTATGGGCTGGTAAGATTCTCAATGGTTGTATATCCCCCTATGTTCTTCCGACTGGGATTGTAACAGGCAAATGATACATTAACCCTTTGTGATTGGCAAATTTCTCTGATAGGAGTACCAGCTAGTCGGAGCAAATTTATATCCAATATTACGATACACTTGCAAGTGGCATTGTTCCCATATTAAAAATTACACCAATGAAGGCTATAAATTCTTCACGTGTAATGTGCACCCACAAATACCAAATAGACTTTTTGGCCAACTGTTTCTTCATCTTCATTTGTGCATACTAATTAGTGGTTTTCACTATTTGATCTATCAATATATCAGTGAAATATAATTTTACAAAGTTCAACAGTCTAGTTATATTCTGAGGTATTTGTGGTCCTACAATTCGTCCAGTAGTTTTGAAAGTGAAACTAAAAAGAAAACTGTCTTTTCCTGTTGCGTCCTCCCATTCAACACTTTTACTTGAGCCCTGTTCTTCATCATCATCTTCACTATTCTCCAAGTCACTGTCAGTTCTTAGTGCATTCCGTCTTTTCGGTGGAACTATGTAATCGCCACTACTGCCATTTCCACTGTTCTTATTTTCATTATGAATTTCAAATTCTAGTCCATCATCACTACTCTCATTATTTTCACAATCATTCCTAAACTCCTCCATTTTTGAGAATTTTGAACACAAATTTCATGATATATACAGTTCTGTCTATTGATCTCAACTGTACTGATCCTGAATCTTTCCTTTCCTCTTAATAACATCTTGCTGCGATACTGGCGGCACCGACTTTTATGACGACTAGTGAATGGCAGCATTGACTGCAAAGGGTTATGATGTTCTGCTGTATCATGTTCATGTGTTTCACTGTGCTGTCAATGAAAAACTATTTTTCATGGGTGACAATTCAAAATGTCATCTAAAAGTAGCTGTCTAAGAGTATATAGAGAGTGAGTACGTTCAAAACCTCAAATGGTCTTACATTTTACAGATCTGAATCCGATTAAGATTAGAAAGAGTTGCTGGTAGACTATATCCTTCCAGTTTACAGCTGAGTTTGCCCTCAGCTATGATGGAGGAATGGAATAAATTATTCCAACAGCAGCTGAACAATGCTGCGCAAAGTACACCATAATGTGTGAAATCTTACATTGCCCTGCATTGTGGCCACATCCAATTAGAATACTTGCAGACAATTCCTCCCCCCCCCCCACCTTTTGGATATTTAACTCAAAATAATTATTTTGTCCCCTGAGCACATTGCAAACCTTTCTGGATTTCAAAACACAACCAATTAGCATTATTATAATTTCCTAGCATTCTTTTAGAATTTTATTTGCATCCAATTGCACTTTTTTCTATGACATTTAGTCATTTATAATTGTTTTTAGCAATTGTCCACCAATGTTATTTCATTTGGGCTAGAATATTGATATAGTTTATTGTGGACACATTAGAAAGCTGATGGAATAAGCAATTCGACATATTAAACCTTTGGTTAATTTGAAATATTAAAACTAGAACAGTATTTGCAGCCACCAATATTTGAAATTTTAGTGATAACTCAATTGAACATTTTGCTAAGGTTTAGAAACTTAGGCTTTTAATCCAAATATTCTAATGAAAATAATATAGAATTTTCTTACCTCTTTCAAAAATTTATAAGCTTATTTTACAGTAGAAAAGAGTGAGGGGAATTAAGAAGGAAAGAAAGAGAAAGCTACTTTTATACAACTAAACAATAATATATTCTTTTTGCTATGCCTGTACTTCAGCATAAATTGTTGAATGGTTATAGAACTCACCAAATTTCTTGAGAAGGTAATAGCCCCAGAACATGAGTCCAACAAAAGCCAAGGTTCCACCTATGTGATATTTCCAATCTCCAGAGGGAGCTCGCTGTTCAGCAAATGTTAGGCAGAAACTATGCCTGTACACTAAGAAAGAAAAAAACATATAATCACTTATAATCATCATCAATATAATCATAAAATCCATTTGATCTTAGAAAACAGGGATGGATAGAAAGTTTCTCTAACTTTTACTGTTCAGCTTCCAAGCTGTTAATTTATAATTATTGCTACAGTTTCTTTAACTTTAACCATCCATCTAGTACATTTTTAATGAATAACAAATGTATTAATGCTTATCTTTTATTTACAATAATTTTTTTTACAAACACTTTTTCCAAAAGGAAAGATATATATTTCACTTTTTGAATTGAAACTTAAAATAAGCTACAAATTAAAGAGTGTCTTATACAAAAAAGTTATTTTTAAGATATATAGTTAAGGGCAAAAAATAAAACCTAAAGAAATAAATGAAAAAATTACAAAATTTTTATTAAATGATTCATGTTAACTAAATTAAATTTACATAAGGATTTTTAAAGACTCGGGAAATACACAAAGCCAATGAATTAAAAAAAAAACAGATATTGCAGCCATACTGTGTTAAATATTTTTCAGATCACAATAAAATTTAAAACCAGAGTGAAATAGTTAAATGTTCTGTCTAGTGTAAAAACTAGATCATTTTTGAAAGATGAATTTTAAATTTGCAATTGTGAATGAAGAAAATAAAAACTAACATAATAATTAAGAGTGTCAAATCAATAATTAAGGCACCAAACATGGGCTTGTCTTTCATTAAGAAATTTTTTGCTTGTACATAAAATATGATTTATGACTAAAATGCAATCACAAATGTCATATAAAGACTGGATCAGAGCATAAAATCTTGCATAACAGCCTACTCCATCTTGTCAAACTGATGTCATGTTTTCTAGCAGTGAAGTTTTCTAAACTTTAAGACAGGGTTGCTATTCAAATCCGATTGGGGGTCTTTATGTTTTCTCTGCATGCATATACAATATAAGATAAAGCACATGAACAGCACTCATGAGCTACACCCTCTTTTTTCGATTTATCAGTAGAAAAAGCAAGAAGAAGTAAACAACAATTTAACATTAACTGAAATAATAGTATATTAAATAAATATATTCACAAACAATATATATATATCTTTTTTTATTGAATAGAATGCAGTAACAAAAATCATTGTTAATTATATCAATAATGAAAGGCTCCTCCTGGCCATAGATATAACTGGTAAATTCAATTCGTTAAGTATGATTGATTAAATACTCAAGACAAATGCCTTGTTCAGTAAAAATGTTTGCCCAGGTGTGTTTAGTGACAGGAAAGCTTTCTCATAATTCTTTATCTAAATTATATATTTGCTTAGGGTCCTTTAACTAAGTGGAATTCTCTTTCGGATATCATTACTTTAAGAACAATATTATCATTATTGCATTTAAGAGGATAGGGAATTTTACTCAACTTCCTGAAAGAGAAACTCGGATATATTTTAATATTCTAAAATGCTTAAATCAAAATATCTCAGGAATGAGAAGGAGAAAAAAGATAATAATGAATTGTCTCATGCTCTCTAATTTAATGCCACAAAAAATTATATACCTGGATGAAATAAAACACTAATTAACTTTCTTGCTATCCTAAGAGAAACATTTAATAATTATCGAACAAAAAAAAAGCATTTTTAAATAATTCCTATATGTGATTATCCATTTCCAGAATTTTTTTTCTTTTGAATTTTTTCTTTTGCAGCAATTTAATTTAAAAGATTTGATTTTATTTTTGTTAAGAATTTTTCAAGCTTTTTCTAAAGTTTCATAATTTTTTTATATCTCGTGTGCTAATTTTTTACAATGAAACAAATCTTTTGTGACAATAGCATTTATCTCCATAAAATTTTATGACATAATATACAGTTCTCAGCCTAATTAAAATATTCTCTTTCAAATTTTCAAAAGCCCTTGCTGACATTAAATTTGCGTTCTACAGCTGCATTGTCATGTAATAATACAAGAAATATTTTTCAACTTACCGAAGGCCTCATAACATTAGAATATAAATCATTTAAACAAATTCCTCCATTAAATCATCAATAAAATCAAGGTGTGTTTCTAGCAAAGATTTAAAGCCTTCAATGTTTGAGATTATTGAGATATGACCAATTTCAAACTATCTGAAGAATTCCCTTTAAAGTGAAATGTAATGTTGAAAGACAGCCTAACTGAAAATAAGAATCCAAAAATAAAATGCATGATCCCATAATGTTGAGGATTAATCTGTAAAATGAGGAGAGTGATAGCCTATGGCATTGGGGTTCTAAAGATTGTTCAGCACTGATATGAATACTAGAAACTGAAGCAGTTTCTAAATTCTCAGTAGCTATTCTACGTAATTGTTGATGAACATTTTAAAAGTGGATTTAGAAGATAATCCATATACTGTCTTACAGCAGTAAAGCTTCGAAAAAACAAGATTCATGCATTTTCATACCCTCTATACCCCAAGAGGTATTTGACTAGACTTTCATGATATTGAGTGATTGAATGCAAGTGCAAAACATATGAATGAAAAATTAATTTTCTATCAAATACCTAAAAATTATCTGAAAAAATTTCTTGCACAAAAGAAATATTTATTTCATTTAGACAGAATTCAGTGTCTGGATGCAAATTTCGCTTCAAATAAAAATGCATACACATTATTTTATGCTCAACCAGTGTTGACAATAATTGTTTGCATTTGCCTTTGAATCTGACTCATGTCACCATGAGCAAATATATATGTCATATACAAAACAAACTATTTACCTATTGCAAAGAGTTACAAAATAATGCCGTTTATTTTGATAATAAATAATACTACACTTGAAACATTCCTTTGTAGGACACCTTTGTGTTGATTAAAATTATCTGATAAAATGTTTCCAAAGCGAATTAGGAAAACCCTTGCCTAAAGAGTTTTAATAAAATGTGCCTATTTTTCTTTTAAACCAATGGCAAATAATACTTATAATTTTTTAGTACCAAATACATCGTGTTTTTTTTTTCATACAAATGTTTTGAGATTGACAACTTCCACTTGCAACAAATAATCTATGATGCCTTGGCATTTCTGAAATCTACTTTGAGAACGAATGAATCATTTATTGACCTCAAAACCTGCAATTAATCTGCCACCAACCATCCATTCCAACATTTTACTAAGATAATTCACCAGAAAAAATAATTGATAATTATTTGGGACTCAAAGGGTGGTAAAAAGTAGATTTACCAGAGAGAATCATGTGGTATTAAGAATAGGTTGGTTTGGTGATAAAAAAAAGTTGGTGATATCCTACACATCAGCTTTATAAGGAATCCATCACTGTTTCTATCTACTGTTATTCATAAAAATTATATATCTTGAAATTCCTCCATCTTTTAAAATATATTTAAAAATTTTCCATGTGTGTAAAATTACTCTATTAAAGGATAAATATTTTGAATACAGAATATCAATTTCATATAACTATCTTTTTTCATAAATTAAAATATTTAAAATTTTCCTACAACACAATTCCCTATTTTTTAGGCCGGCAAAAAAAAAAAAAGAAAAAAAAGCAGAATCAAAGAATCTTAACTCTTAAAGTTTCAAATACGATTATCAATAGCTGGAATCATTTAATAAATCTAGACAAATGTTTTTAATGTTTTGAGATCTTATGTTTTACTTGATAAACAGAGAATTGCTTGATTAAGAGAGTTCATTAGATTTAGATGAATTTTATTACTGACAAAAATTTGTATATATATATATATATATATATATATATATATAAATTACGTGTCACGTTGTTTGTTCGCAATATACTCCTAAACTACTAACCGATTTTAATAAAATTTACGCGCCACTTGCAGTTTGATCCAACTTAAAAGATAGAATAGTTTATTTTTCGAAATATCAATTAGTTTGGGAGAAATTAATTAAACCCCCTTAATTTCTGTGAAATTAAAACCTGTAATGCTGCTTTCCGAGTGAAACACAGTCTTTTGGAGCAGCTATCCCTAATGCGTCCCATTTCGCCCTGCTATATTGAAAACAATCAAGCAAAAATTATGCGTCTTATGAATTCATTCCAGGTTTTCCACTTTACATACTTCGCCTGAAAGTTGGAACACCAGTAATGCTACTACGAAACCTTTGTCCACCAAAGTTATGCAATGGCACCAGACTACAAGTGACTAGACTTAATAAGTATGTAATCGAAGCTACGTTATTTACTGGATGTGCTCGAGGAAAATTGGTTTTAATGCCCCACATTCCACTAATTCCGTCGGACTATCCTTTTGAATTTAGAAGAGTGCAGTTTCCTGTAAAAGTTTGCTTTGTAATAACCATTAATAAGTCACGAGGACAGACATTAAAAGTAGCAGGGTTCGATTTAAGAGGAGACTGTTTTTCACACAGCCAATTTTATGTAGCTTGATCCAGAGTCAGTTCATCAAGCAGCTTAATAGTTTTAGCACCAGAACCGCCCCCCCCCAAAAATGTAATTTTAATAATTTTAGTAATTTTAATAAATTTAATAATTTTAATAATTTTATTTAGTAACAGATAAAAATCCAAAAATATTGTATACTAAGAAGTTCTTGCTTACACGTAGGTATAACAATAAAATGTGGATGGCCTGCGTTTACAAAGAAAATCAATACTTTAAAAATATCATTACAGTTAAGGATCGGTTAAGGACAAGGGCATATATATAAGGAGTCCAGGGGCGCCGGGAACTTAACAAAATTAGAAAAAATTATAGGTAATAAGTAATTATTATAGGGGATTTTCGTAACTAAGTGCACGAAGCACTGTTATCCCCCGCTAATTCCATAACCCGAGCAATGCCGGGTACGGGAATGCTAGTATATATATATATATATATATATATATAATTATGAGTCACGTTGTTTGTCTCCGATGGACTCCTAAACTAATTAACCGATTTTAATAAAATTTACACACCACTTGCAGTTTGATCCAACTTAAAAGATAGGATAGTTTATATCTCAATTTAGAGTGGCAATTAATTAAAATACATTTTACCCTTAATTTCTGTAAAATTAAAACCTGAAATGCTACTTTCCTAGAGAGTACATGCGAGAAACAAATTTTGGATCTTGAAGATTTGAAGAAAAAAGTGTATAATGCTGAAGCCTCTCTAACAGACGAACAATCCAACGTATATCTAAAGGTTCTCAACAGCATTGAGTCTGGTACAGGAACTATATTTTTCTTAGATTCACCTGGTGTCACTGGAAAAAAATTTCTCTGAAATTTTTCTTCTTTCACAGGTCAGAAGCAATCAAAGTATTGCCTAGGCAACTGCATTAAACTGAAATAGCTCCAATGTTATTGGAGGGTGGAAAGACAACTCATCCTGATTTTAGATTACCCTTTAACCTCAATTATTCAGAGAATCCAATGAGCAGTATTAAAAAAACAGAGTAATTTGGCTAAGGTTTTTACAAGATTGCAAACTTATTATCTAGGATGAGAGTACTATGGCTCATAAAGCAGGATTCGAGGCCCTTAATGCAACTCTCAAAGATCTAAGAAATTCTGATAAAGAAATGGGTGGAGTAACTGTTCTACTAGCAGAAGATTTTCGTCAAACATTACCGGTTGTACCAACAGAAACACGTGCAAATGAAGTTAAAGCATGCATCAAATCGTCGTATCTATGGCCTAAAGTGCAGAAACTTTGTTTGAATAAGAATATGAGATTTCATTTACACGGAGATGCATCAGCAGAATTGTTTTCTAATCTTCTCCTTAAAATAGGTGACGGAACATATTCTGAATGTGCTGGCAAAATTATTATACCCCACGAACTCTCTACGGTTGTCACAGAGTTTCCAGATCTCATCGCCAAGATTTATCCTGATATTACTGATATAAAAAATAAGCCAATTGAATGACTTAATAAGTATGTAATCGAAGCTAGGATAATTACTGGATATGCTCGAGGGGAGTTGGTTTTAATACCCCGCATTCCACTAATTCCATCAGATTATTCTTTCGAATTTAGAAAAGTACAGTTTCCTGTAAAAGTTTGCTAAGCAATAACTGTTAATAAGTCACAAGGACAGATATTAAAAATAGCAGGGATCGATTTAAGAGAAGACTGTTTTTCACACGGCTAATTTTATGTAGCTTTCTCCAGAGTCAGTTGATCAAGCAACTTAATAATTAGAACCAGAAACCCCCCCCAAAAATGTTGTATACAAATACGTTCTAGCTTAAACATAGATATAACAATAAAATGTGGATGGCATGAGTTTGAAAAGAAAATTAATACTTTAAAAGGATCCTAAAGGACAGTTAAGAACAAGAGCATATATATATAAGGAGTCCCGGGACCCTCCCCAAATTATAGGTAATAAGTAATTGTTATAGGGGATTTTCGTAACTAAGTGCACGGAGCACTGTTATCTTCCGCTAATTCCATTACCCGAGCAATGCCAGTTACAGGAATGCTAGTATATATATATATATATATATATATTCAATAAAATGTATACACTTCAGTCATAATGTCAATTTGTGAATCAAGATGATTTGCTGTTCATTGACTAAATCTATACTAACACTGATCTGAAGCTCGGCTCAACTAAGCTTTTCTGCTTTTTTCTCTAATTGAACCTCTTTGATTTGGCTCTCTAAAATTGATTCGCAAAAAATATTATGAACTCTATCATTTTTTTTTGATTAATAAAGGTAGCTTTATACCAGAAATAGAGTTCATGACTAGAAAGTTAGTGTTTTAAAAAGAAACCAATCATACCATAAGTCAGGGGGAAAAAATCCATCCCCTTTTTTTAGACACAATATAAAAATTTTGTGTCAAGATATAAAGCCTAACTTACAAGCTTTCTTTTCTTCCAGAGTCAATTTCTTCCAGTCTCCTTTTTCCTTTTCCCTCAGAGCCTTGGATTCAGGGGTATTCTCCCTGAATCGAATGGCTGGCATAGGATAGTCCACTCTGTCAATGTATGTGTATTCTCCATTGATTCCAAAACCAACAACATCCCTATCACCAATTCTAGCTCGCCCATGGAAACCAGCAATGTGTTTCAGCATCATGGGGTCCTTCAGCATTTGGAGAATTCCCCTTTGAGAAACAGTTGATATCAGGCCAGCCATGCTGAGGTTTATCTGGGGGAAGAAAAATGTAATCAAAATGAATAATGCATACAAGAATGACCGGAATGACAATTCAAATACTACAAAAAAATGTATACAGTAAAATTCGAGCATAATTATAAAACATTCAAAATACTTATACCATAATCATATACATATTTTACAATAAATATATCAGCAAAACAGAGCAGATAATTTTTGAAAATAATTTTTTTACATTACATCAAAAGTATTGTAACATTTTTTTCAACGATTTTTTTTTTTCATAAATGTTAAGCATTTTCTTTTTTTACAGAAGAAAAATTAACATTCTTGATTTTTAAAAAAAATTAAAATTTTGTTACCAAATTAAAAATTTAATTAATAAATATGTTTCCAGAATTATCAGAAAGGCGCATTGATACACTTTAAGGTTTTTAAATAATTAGAAGCATGTATACTAATATTTGGGCACCAGAACATCCTTAAAACGATCACAATAAGCAGCGATGCACAACCTTTGACCTGCATAGACTTTGAAGTTGGTCCGTGAATGTTAATAAAATTAGACTGATTTAAAATGAAATGAGGTTTTTCAAATAAACAGTGGGAAAATCTGATACAAAAATGAATCTACATCAGAATAAATAATTTACAGTTGTTGATTAAGTTTATTTACTTTTTATTACAGGGCTTTTCAGTTTATTCCCTTCAAGCGTACTCTGTGAGCACAAGTTTTTGTATAGGAGAAGCTTGTGGACATGATTGCAACGATCATTCTAATAAACAACACAGCTTGGTTTTGCTAGCAGATCGGTTATTTTGTAATCGCAGCCACAGAAAGGGTCAGATATTCTATTTTGATTTTGCATTTTCATTTCAGTATCATTTATTTTATAAAGGCATCCATAAATATTTTAGTAAAATGAGGGAGAAAAAAAAGGGGGATTTTCAAAATCAAAATTTTTAAGATTCATGGAATGATAATATTTTTATCTTGTACAATGATACTGTTGCATGCTTAATATGAACTAGCAAGATTACAGTAGCAAAAGAAAATAGCGTAAAGCATTATAATGAGACGAAGTGTAAACATTTTGCATTTAAGAAAGGAGATGAATAATTACAAAAAAATTGAATAACTCAAATATTCTTTCAACAGTCAAGCAATTTTTTTTTTTTCAAAAACAGGCATCTGAATTGGATTCATATACGGAAGTGAGTTAAGGTGTCACTGAAATTATAGCTAAAAAAGGTAGACCATTCGTAGATAGGGATTTTGTTAAAAAGGATTTGTTGATTGCATCAAAAAAACTTTGTCCCGAAGCAATAAGGAAATTTGAAAATATAAGCTAAAATAGAATGGCTATTCAAAGAATTCAGCTGTTGAATTAAGACATTGAAAATCAAGTAAAATCTATTGCTTCAAACTTTGTATATTTATCTTTAGCGTTGATGAATCTACAGATCGAACATCCGTGGCCTAATTACTTGTGTTAGTACGTGGAAATGTTAAAAATTTTATGTTACGGAAGATATTATGTTGAAGAATGTTACATCTTTGTATGTTTCCCATGAAGGGGCAAACAACTGGAAGTGAACTTCTTTCCAGTTTGATACATTTGTGCAATGCAGCTTCCTTAAACATGAACAATTGTGCTAGCATTACGACAGATGGAGCAAAATCAATGACTGGTACGAAAATTGGAATGGTTACGCTGTTAAAAGAACGCTTTACCCAGTGTGGTGTAGAACTATTACAGATTCATTGTATTATTCATCAAGAGGATTTATGTGGTAAGGAATTAGGATTTTAAATCCTAATGCAGGGTATATCTGAATCAATTAATATTTGTAGTAATACGTTCAAACATAGAGAATTCAAAGAATTTTTACAGTAATTTGATGATCTGCCTTCTGATATTCTTTAATATATACAGAAGTTAGATGGCTCTGCCAAAGAGTTGCTCTTAAGTGTTTTAAGGAACTATTTTATGAAATTGTTACATTTTTAAGTGTCCATGGTAGAAATACTAGATGGTTAATAGAAGCAAGTTTCCAGTGTGATTTGGCTTTTCTCACAGACATAACAGGCCATTTAAATGACTTAAACACAAAATTACTAGGAAAAAATGAATTCATTTTTCAATTATTAAATAAAGTAAAGGCGTTTAAACAATTATGTTTGTTTCAAAATCAACTGAAAGTTAAAATTTTTGCATACTTTTCTTACTACTAAAAAATGCATAAAAAATTTCCACACAAGAGAACACTGAATGAAGATCTAATTCAAATCTTGCCTAATGCATTTGATGATCGATTTTCAGATTTTGAAAAGTGTATAACAAAAATTGATGTATTTTCTTCCCTATTTTCTGTTGATGTAAATCTAGTGGATGAGAGTACGCAGTTACCCTTTTGGCAGTACTTACATTTGTGAACAAACTTTCTCATTAATGAATTCAAACAAATCAAAAATAAGAAATAGAATAGCAGATAGGAACCATTCTTCTATCCTACGCATGGCCCCCAACCAATCTTAAGCCCAACATAAGATCAATTAACTTCAAATATTCAGTTCTAGTCACTCATTAATTTTTACTAATTTTGATTTCTATTTTTTTTTCTCTCACTCTCTTTTGCTTTGTTATTCTATTTCAAATCTGCCACCATTTTAGCAGGAACCTTTCTTTTTTTTCTGGAGGTAAAGTATTTTAATCATATCTATAATGCCTGTGTTTTATTCATTTATTTTTTGTATAATATTTCCATGAGTAAAATAATAAAGTAATAATTTGTAATTCATGCATATTGCCACAAAAATAATGTTTTCATATTCATAACATGTTATAACATTCAAGAGTTACTATGTTTTTGTTTTTCTCCGATCATTAATTGGAGGAAAATTTTCCTTCTTCTTGCTTATCACATCTTGAGCAACAGGGATTTTTAAAAGTATGACAGATAATTCAATTAATAAATACCTGTCAACATATAATAATTGTCTGGTGGTTTTTCAACTAAGAATCTGATTTTTGCTTAGAGAACTGCTTTTCTTTTAGTCTGAAATGTTTGTAGAGAATAGATTTTGTTTTTAAAAACATCATGTAAATTATTTTATAAATTTTCAAAATAGAAAAATTTGTTTAATAAATGATTCAGAGAAATAATCACTCATCGGAAGGCATTACAAATATAATACATCCCATCCACATTAAAAAAATTCTTACTTTAATTTCAGTTAATTTTTAGTTTTAAGTGTTTTTCTTGCATATTAATTAAAATAAAAATAGCATGATATATACAAATATATAATGAATAAATGGTTCTGCAATTCAAATATACTATAAAAAATTATAATTAATTATTTGATAATACAATAGCAATGAAAATATGCATTCCCTTAAAAAAGATATAATTTTCAAACTCAAAAGAATTTATATAATATTTGAAATATATTGTATCTAATATTAGATATGGCATATATCTTAAACATGATACACAATTAATAACTTTTGCAACTATAAGAAAAAACTCACAGTGAACAGGTGCTAATTGTTCACTGTGATTAACAAAAATTATTAGCTGAAAGTACATTTATTAGCATTATAGCACATTTTCTGAAATTTCCCATTCTATTTCTATTTAATAGCTACTTAAGTTTTTATAAATTTCAGATATTTTGTATTTCTGTATTATATATGTGAAAACACTGCCCAATACAATGATATGGCTTGTAATCCATTTTTTCATATTAATATCTAATGAATCCTGATACATTCTAAATTATAATATTAATTTTATTGGCACAAGAACCATGGTGTTAACTTAGCTGCTCAAAAATTATTAGGATTAATATATAAAATTTCTGCTATAAAAAGCAATGCCAAAAAACTTGAAAAAGTTATCCAATTCTTAAATAGGGAGATAAAACCACTATTAATTTTTAAAAAGCAAAAAGATGAGCATGTGGTGTTTTACCAAGCAAATGAGAAAATGTGAAATTGTTAAAATGTAATAAATACATATTAAGTATTAAATATTATATAATATAAAATATTCTTATTTTATATATATATTAAATATTATAAATACATATTAAGTAATAAAATTTGGATATTCGTTGAGAATATAGTAAACATATGTGATGCAATTGCATTGAGAGCATGTAGGTCGCTATTTTCCAAAAAGTAAATGGCGATGGGTTAATTGAGTGTGACCTATGTGCAAATGGGTTAAAATAGAATCTGCTTTTCTATTTATAATACATGGCCAAAGTTCAACACAAGGTTTAATACTATGAAGTTTGTTTTCTGGTATCAGATCTCATTGCATTTGCAATTTTAAGATGTAGAGCAAAGTTATTTGTTTTTTAAATCACTCAGACTTATTTGTTGTAATAGACACTGATTTGCTGGCACTCTCTGCCTTCTTATTGCCTCCAAAACCTACATGATAAGTTACCCAACATGGTAAAATAATAATTCCATAAGAGGAAAGTCTATTAAAAATGTTTAAAATCTCAAAAACAGAAGGATTATTTCCAGAATGAAGATGGAATGATTTTAAGACAGCAAAACACTTAATGAATCAGTTTAAATTATATATTTCTCTTGTAGACTGTTGCATACTTTTTCTAGGGTAAATAAAACAGCTGTTGTCATCACAGTGAAAATTGAACAAGGATGTATCTTAAACAAAAAGACAGCATATTGAAAAACAATAAATCAGATGTTTTCAATCCATTTGTGTATATTGTATATCATTATATGATACCTATTTTCATAAAAAAAAGTTTCCATAAATAGGATTAGAATTGTCAGATTTTGTAAATCCTTCAAATGAATTTATGTGTTGTATATTAGGAATTATCTTTGGAGGAAAAATATTGTCCAGTTGGGATATTACATGCTAGTGAAGTAGATTTACATCCTTCAGAATGTTGTGAGTTCTAGAAAAATATGCAGGTATAAAAAATTTTTAGTGCTTCCTGTATACAAGTTAAGAATGGGCAGAGTTTCAAATTATGAAAAGGATGTTGTATATTTGATTCAGTTCTAAAATAGTGTGGCAATAGCATTTGTCACCTAAATCAAGGGAAGCAATCCATATATAGGCTGTGAATCGGAGAGGTCTTAAAGACAAATGAACACTGTTCAAGAGCTTTACGTGAACAGAGTCTAATTTCTGTAAGACAGTTTTTCTGGTTTGCCAGTAAATAACATGACCATAATACAGCTTGAATAGAACGAGAGCTTTGTATATTTTAAACATGGATGGTCAATTTGCCCCCCGACTATAGATGACAAAACTTTTAATGCTTTTTCACATTTTTTACGCAATATTTTTACATGAAGAAGAAGAGTGAGCTTCTTATCAAAGGTAATACCTAGAAATTTAACTTCATTTTTTAATGGTATAATGACTTTATTTAGTTTTATTTCAGGATCAAGGCGTAAATTTCTTTTTCAACAAAAGTGAACACCAAAAGTTTTTGAAGCCAAAATAGTAAAAATATTGACATTTCACCGTTGTGTTATATTATTTACTGCAGTTTGCAATTGCTTTTTTATAAAATTCATTTATAGGAGATGTACAGGTCACGAATGTATAAGTAACTTTTAATAGAAGGGGAAAGTTGCTTTAAAATACTAATTTTTAAAATAAAAAGAATCATGGTTAAAATACTACCTTGAGGTACTTCTTTCAGAATAAAATAGAGTATTTTGATACTACTTTAACAAAGAAATTACTCAATGTTAAAACTTTTTGAATAAAAATGAGTAAGTTACCTTTTATACCAAGATCATGTAAATCATTTAAATTACCAAATCTCCAAGTCCGATCATACACTTTTTTAAAGTAAAAAAATATCGCAACCAGATGCTTTCTCTGTAAAAAAGTCAGACGAATATCTGTTTTTAATGCAGTTCCGATTATAAAGAGAACCCTGAACTTCCCTAAAACTACCTTGATGAGGATGAAGGAAATGATTAGTTTCCAAATGATAAATGAGTCTTCAGTTAACCTTTTTTTCCCCTAAGAGCTTGCAAATATTAGACCGTAATTATCTGACTTTTCATAATTATTTCAGTTTTAATATCGGGATTACTATAGCCAGTTGCTAAAAATAATTAAATACTGCTCATTCCACATATAATTGTGCAGTAAAACTTTTTGGGATTCAATTGTCAAATTTTAAATCACAGAATAGTTAATTTTGTCGGGCCCTAATGAAGTTTTGCAGTAAGGCATGACTGATAATTGGAAAAAGTAAAATTACAATAATACGATAAATCAGCTTGTGAATAAAAAATTTTGTTTTTATTTTCCTGCTTTTCTTTTAGAATTTAAAATTGGAAGAGGGTAATTCTAGCTACTAGATGTAAATGCCAGGGTGAAAACAATATAATTTACTTTGTCTTTAGTAAATGATTAATGTTACTCCATTATGAATTAAATATGAAATTTACCTTGAAGTAGCAACACCTGATACTTTCTTCAATACTTTTCCTTTTGATGGGTGCATGCAAACAAAATCCACAAATATTGTAGAATTCTACGAAATTTCTTACAGGGATTTTTAAGCAAAAAATCCTCAAATAATCAAAAATTCCACCCCATGTCTGCTAACAACAAAAGCATCTAGCTAATGGAAAAGTACCCTTTCTTCCATAGCTCATGGCTTGCAACCTTGGAGCTGATAATTAAAAACTTATGTGAAGATAGTTTTCATTTTCAACATTGTATTCTCCTCAAAATTGTTATCTTTAAAATAAATCAAGTTCAATGGTGTCATATATATTTGAAAAATACTCCCATCTTTTTTTGTTGTCATTTATATACGTGTTTGCATTCATCGTCGTACCAAGGTTTGTTTTGCCCTCTTTTTTTTGTTGTTGTTTCTTTACTGGATGATTTTGGGATTGAATTATTCGCTAAAGTTAATATTAGTGTGCCCCCGAGTTTGTTGCCAATATGACAAATCAACAGAGCAACCCTAATACTGTTTTGTTTACTACTTTTAACAATGGTTGAGTTATACATAAACTCCAACTATTTTATGAAAAATGTTATAATTTTATTTCTAATGTGAATACAAACAGAAAATAATTAATCTTTTGCAATTTTTAATTGTGAGTATGCACTTTAAAAAACCACAGTCAGCAGCAATGGAATTCTTTGTAGTTCTCATAATTCTTTTAGTGGTCTAATAGCTGATTCCCTTGATAATTTGTTATGTCAGCAATTGAGTAAGATTAGATGTTGGGGAATCGGGATGAAAGACAATTTTTCAAATCTCCAGAATGGATAAAGGGTGAGCAATATATATATATATGCATTGTTATGAGTTGATGAAGTTAGGAAACAAATATATATATATATATGTTTGAAATTTTGTACAGAGAATGATTTGACTGCTTCTATGTGTGTATCTCCCGTGTGTGGTGAGAATATAATATTGATTTATTTGAATGATAGAAATAATAGAAAGGTCACACAGTCCTTACGTTCAATGTACTAGCTAAACTAGGCTCCTGCTCACACTGCTAGTAAAGATGTTTTTTTAAGTTAAAAAAGTCTGCCCAGTGCCTATTAATGCAGAAGGCATTAAATGCTCTAACTTCCCCTCTGCAACCAACAGACCATCACAGCCAGTCTGAAAAAATATATATACATGGCTCCAGGTGCAAGCGAAAATCGTCCAATAACGTAGAATTCTGCCAAATTTCTTTAAATGAAAAATCATCAAATAATGCAGAATTCAGTCAAATTTCTTTGGTGATTTTTCAATTGCACAAGGCGAAGGGAAAAGTACCAATACTTACCATTAAAAACAATTATATTGCAAAAAGTGGTACCTGTTCCACAGTTACCACTTTTGTTTACTTTGCCCATCATCTTTATCCACAACTTGACAGAGTAAGGGGCCCACTAAACTTCACTTTTACAAAATTATTTGCTGCCTCAATTTATAGCATCAGCTATGTAATTTGTGCATCATTAATAGTGGAAGATTCAATTATTTTGGGTTGAATGTTAGCTAAAGCAGAGAATTTTTGCCAATTTTCAGGATGTATTTAAATAGATGAGAATGTTTTTGGGGTTATATCTATTAGGAGAAATTGACATTATTTTATAAGTCATTATAAATTGTTAAATTAAAGAATGACAAAAGAGATGGAGAACAAACTGTTAAACCAACTGAATGAAAAGTTCTTGCAGGATAATGAAAAATTAGTCTTTACATCTGAATTTAATGTGCATAAATTGTGGTCAGTAAGGATTTGCTCGATTTACAAACTACAGTGTTTGGAATCAGGATTACCTCAAAAAGGATTATGGTCATTGAGGTGGCTGAAAATTATAACTGAAGATGAAAGCTTTGAAATAAGATTATTAAATTCAGATTGAATAGCATGCTCATTTAGAGACAAATAGAGGAGACAGACAATAATCAAAGAAAGCTTCTGGATTTAAATAACTATAATTGTAATATTAGCGTAATTAAAAGAAGCAGTAAACTTGAATATACATTTTATATTATTTATATATTTTTCTGTTAGCTGAGTGCTAACAAAAAATCGCCAAAGAAATTTGATGGAATTTTACATTATTTGACGATTTTTCGCTGCCACCCAGCAAGCAGAAAAGAACCGAAATTAATAAAAGCAGATAACTTTTACTGTTAAAAATATTTAATATGTAATTTATAATTTTAATTATCTAATATGAACTAACTTTACAAGTTAAATATTTTATAATAAGAATGAATGTACTGTAAAATACATATTATAATTTTAGATTAGCATATTTACAGTTATATACAAAATAGCTTTAATTTCATAAAACTTTCACTTTTAATTGTCTTAGCTAATACAATATTCACTTTTTTAATGACAGGCATAGTAGCCAAAACTGTCAAATATGTACAATATATTTACAAGGGGACAAAATGCATTTTTCATTGTTTCACACAGAATATGTTTGAATCCTTGATTAGAAGCTAAGACCAAACTAAAGGCTAATAGTTACTCCAAAACAGTTGAAACACAAAGAGAATCATATGAATCTAAGAAGCATATAGAATGCAATATTTTAAGTTAACAACTCAAACTGATAGCAGATTTTATGATAATTATAACTTCATTAAATTACAAACAAATTTTTTAAAATTTATTGAAAAACTGATTTTTTTAAAAAATATTTTTTCTAATAATATATTTATTATACAGAAAATTTATCAAATAGCATAGCTGAAAATTATTACGATTCTATAATTGAACGTAAATTGTAAGCTTATTTATATAATAAATTAAGAAAATTTATCAAATAGCATAGCTGAAAATTATTACGATTCTATAAATGAACGTAAATTGTAAGTTTATTTATATCGTAAATTTAGGACTACTAGCGTGTTAAGTAAAATATTAACAATCGTACGATTAGTAATCAAAAATTGAAGAAAATTTTAAAATCAAATAATAGGATGTACATCAGCGCATTAATAAGACCTTTTGCCCTTCATGTACTTGATAGACAGAAACAAATTAATATTACCAAAATATTAACAACTGCAATGAACCAGATTATTATTTAAATCATCAATAAACAAAATGTCTAAAAATTTTGAAAAAAAAAAAAAAAAAAAAAAAAACTTCAGCTTACTTATTCGAAGTAGGATCAAGAAATAAATTTAAGTTATTCAACTACACATACACAAAACTTTCGGTAAACTTCGATATCGATTCAAATGTTATATCAAAACTTCAGATGAGCAAAGCCTTTAGATGTGCAACATCCTTAACTCAGGAAGTAAAATTATAATGTATTTTTATTTCATAAAACTACTGATAAAATGTAAAAATATTACGTCCATAAGAATAAAAAGACCATTCAAAAATGGTGAGATTGAAATATTTATAATCATCAATGACGTCAGATATCTTAAACTGCAAGACATGGTAACTAATTTTTTTTCTGTAAATTTTTTAAATGGTAATAAAGAAGTAAAATGTTAAGATTATATTAGATATTTTTTAAAGGCAATCCCTAAGAACATATAACATGAATCGATTAATGAATGAATTTCATCAAGTTAATCCGACCCAAGACCAAGTTCAAGATAGAGATGCATAATCCACCTTTTTTTGAGTAACAAATAATTTTGCTATTGCTATTTTTTAAATATTTGTTCCAAATATCTGTTATTTCAATCATATTATTAATTAAAAATTTTTAATTGTTATTAAATTTAAAATTTATTAATAATATTTAATACTACATTTACTGATGTACGAAACACGTGATCGAATTAATTTATCTATTTTAACATATTTTTTTAAATCTTTTTTCAATAATATTTATTTAATTGATTTATTAGATTAAAGAATTTTCTGAAAAAGTTAAATTAAAAATAAATGTCATTTCTCTCAATTTTTTATTTCTAACTTCTACCGATAGATGGCGCCAGCGAAGTGAATAAGCGAATTACTATTGTTGGGGTCACGTGTGACCGTCCAGGGACGGTACGACTCACGTCACAGGCAATACAATGATGATATAGTAGCGCATTGTTAAATGCAAATATTCGAAAGTCAAGGTCACTATTAGGGATGACGAATATTTTAGAAACGGTTATTACGTAAGCAATATCA
>JAOUZG010013036.1:2372366-2389796 GCA_026289955.1 Argiope argentata
ATATATATATGAATATTGATATAGATGGCATATTGGCTATAGATGGCAGCACGTTACCACTTGAAAATTTAAGTAGCCATTATGGCGAACTAATAAAGTTTGAAAATATCCTATCTGTAACTCCGAACTGCTCAACCGTAGCGCTTCAAAACCGGCGCCAATCGATTCCTCGTAGCCAAAACCCCCAGACCCCCAAGTTTACCGGAGTTTATTAATTCTGGGGCGATTTTCGACTTGACAACCATTCCTCGTATTATAGTATAGCATATGATTAGCACGTTTAACATTTTAAATAATAAGTAATAATGCACTTAAATACATTTTTATAATTTGCCGATTTGGGGGGGGAGGAGCGGCTTTTCGATCGCCGTTATAATTGAATTGTACCGAATTGTGTAACAGTAAACACAAAGAAAATACATCAAATTTTGGATTAAGATGGGTATAATAAAGGACTCAATTAACGCAATTTCAATGGGGAAATGTAACCGCTTTTACATTTTTTTGCCTAACAAACGAAAATACTTATTACATAATACTACAATCAGTTAATTAATGTTAATAATTGAGTCACTCAAATTTATTTGGATGGTCTTGGTTTGACTTGGCTTAGTCAGTTCAGTTTTCGCGACTGAGATTCATCTGAAGTATAGCTAATAAGATAGCCAGGTTAAAAATCAACTTTTCAAACGTGATTCTGATTCTTATTTTTCAATCATGCATTGTAAATTAAGGTTTTGGATTTAAAAGCTGATTCTATTTTATATCTAAGTATGTTATGGAGGAAAAATAAGAGTGAATACTTATTTAAGAAGATCTTGTCTGTAAAATTCCTTCTCTTTTTTAAAGCTACAAATAAATGCATAAATAATTTGAATTTTGTAATTTAAGTATTTGGTAGTGGGAAGTATAGCATGAATGATCGTAAGAAAGGCTCAATATTAAAAGAAGACTGATAAGATGGCTGGGAGGAGGTGTGTCAACACATTCGGATGGCACAGGTAGAGACGCACAACTCCTATGCATCGATTAAAACACTTGAATGTCAGTCTTAAAAAAAATCAAAGAAATTTCAATATTAACCCTCCAGACGGCGACATTCAGAATGCAATACTTAGCGAAAGCGGCGCGTCGGAATAACAGGTTTGTTCTTAAAAGTGTCAGGGTTTGGACAAAAGGGTTGCTTTCCCCTTTTGCGGTTATTACCGCACAGCAGAGGTTGGCAGATTAGCCGATGTCATGTTGTGAGTGACAGCTGTTGCTTATCGCAGTCTTTCGATTTCGAACAGCATTTTTCTTTCAGCCGATCGAAATAACATAGATTGAAAGCACAGAAAATATGGTTGTGTTTTAGAGGATTTCTGATTATTTCATGAAACACTACATATAATTTAAATTAGAAATGAATTTTGTTGTATTTAATACGATGCGAATCCAATTTTTATGAATTGAAAGTGTTCGCCTATTATTTTTTTTATTGTAATAATTGTCTCAAAATTTTTAATCCCCTCGTAATGTGAAATTATATTTCGAAATTACATGCAAGTGATTTAATTCTTGAAAAAAAAAAGATTCTTTCAGAGTATTTCCAATGTACTTAGTATTCTAAAATGCGCTTTCAAAATATTAATTCGAAAGGCATGCGTATTACGCTCATCACTAAATTAATCAATCTTTGAATAAAATTATACAAATTGGCATAAATTCTTAAGAACATTTTTTAAAAAATGCATAAATTCATACGAATGAAATGCATAAATTCTTACGATTACGAATTTATCTCAATTAAAAGGATGTGTCTTGAATTTTTTTTAATTATTAAATGACAAACTTAATTAATAAATGAGATCAAATTTATCTAATAAATAAATTACTTTTTCCTATGTCAATCTCAATTTAAAATTATTAAAATCCATCATGACTGAAAAAACTCTTTTCCAAGCAATAATAAAATGTTAACATTTTACATTTCATTCGAAAATAACACAGTAGAAATATATTTGGTACATTAAATGTGAATTCAAAATTTTCTTTATCAATGATACGAATTTTTTTGCCATATCATTTTCCAAATTTTTTTTTATTGAATTACAAATAAACCATGTAGCTGAAGCGAAAGTTCTATAACTAGCATGTCACTAAATAAGATACAAAAAGTTCAAGATTTTTAATTTTCTTAAAGAATGAATTTTCTTGGTGATATATTCAAATGCATAAATAAAATTATACACTGTATAAATAATGTGATAATTTCAACTTTTATTGCGAATAAATGTTAAAATTTTATGTAATTTTAAGTAATAAAAATTCTGATTAAATTTATTGATAATTTTATCCCGAGGTGTTTATTTCCAGTTCCAAATTATATGCGGATAAAATGTGTTCGCCCTAGGTCAAACATTTAGATCTGGAGATCGCCAAAACGAATATTCATCTTCACTATCAGTAAGGATGTTCACTATTTTAGTAGAAATGGTGGTAAGAGAACTGCGTTCCTGACACCCTTGTTCAAACAAGTTCTGTTTTTAAAAAATGAAAACGTGAGGCTAAAGTTTATTAAGATTAAAGAATTTCAAATTACTTGAAATGTGGGTATTTCTGAATTTTTCTTACTCCTGTGAACAAACTGGATAAATAAACTAAAATCACCTCTAGTGAACTCAAATTTTGCAAACAAGAGAAGAAGGTAATCTAAATGCCAGTTGCACGCATTAATTTTTTAATGCTAAGATATGAAATAAAATTAGACCAAGGAGTTAAAAGAATTAGAATTTAAAACACAAAGTATAATTATTTAACTTTAATTAAATTAACTTAAAAATATTATAATTTTTAACTCATTCATTCATTTACTTTCACGAGCATTAAAATTAAACGTATATAAAAATGTCACTTAACATTGTGTTTAACATTCACAAAAGTGCGTGTTGTATACATGAGACTGTACAGTGAAATAAGATTAATATTTCGATTAAAAAAATATAACCTATAAAAACTGCGCTTATTTTAACTTTGAAAATATTATTAAAAACTAGAGAAAAATATAAAAACAATATCTCTACAATGCTTAAATTTCTGTTTGTATTCGTCAAGGAATGTGAAATTCCATAAACAAAAAAAAATTGCAAATTAAATAAATTATCAATTTTTATATATAAATTATTATGTTATAAAAATATATGATTTAATATAATGAATGTAACTTATCATTCTAAAAAAACTCACTTTAATTTATGGATTTTATATAAATAAAATATCTCCTCGCTTTTAATTACACTTATCAATGAAAACAAAAAAAAAATCATTCAAAGATGAAAAGTCTCGCTCATTAAATAAAATTCTGCATACAATTTCAGTGTCTTATTTTTTTTTTAAAAAATAAGTTGCATAAGCAATCTTAATTCGAAAATCCTTAAATAAAAGTACGTTATAAAAGAGAAAAATGTCAAATTTTTATTTTATATTTATTTTTTTAGATTAACAGTTATTTCACCCTAAAAAGTTTTAAAATCTTATGGATGAATTTATTAATAACAATACTCATATATGCTCATTCCGGGAATATATTTTCACACGTTCAGTTTTATTCCTTTTATTTAAAACTTAATGTGGATTCGCATTTATTCTCAAAATCTCAAAAGTAAGGTTGAGAATGTAAACGAAATTTTTAAATGCTTAAAAGAACGCGACCAGGAAGACAGCATTCCTATCGTCCACTGATAACGACTGGCTTCTCGTCTCACATTTCTTTCTCATTATCCCGCAGCTTGAGTTTGGGGGAAGCGAAAAAGTGGACCCGTAAAAGTACGGGCAGTGACAGTTTTAAGGGGATTTAAATTTCCGTCTATTCACGGGTTTAACGCTTTGAAGGGAGAAGAGATTCCGTCTATTTACGGGGTTGACGCTTGGAGGGTTAAATTTAACATTCCTTATCTTCATACATTTGGCAAGACTATTTTTAACTATAGATTCTTAGCGGATATTTATATAAAATGAAAATTGTATTAAGGAAATAAAAATGTCACATACGAACTTACAACATAACATGGAAAGATTTTACATTCCACAAAGTCAAAGCAATTTAATGTATTCAATATGTTCCAAATATTACATCATATGTAACAAAAATATGATTCTAGATAGACTTAAATTGCTATTCATAGTGCGAATTTCATTTTTAGAATTGGCTAGTTTGAAATATATTCTACTTTAGCTTTTATATATGGTTTATATAAAAAATGGATCTAATAAAAAGTAAGGGGACATTTTCATTTTTGATCATAAAAATATTAGAATGAAATTCAAATGCATGACTAACAAATCCGAATTTCGTGAGATATATCGGACTCACTTTCTCGTATGCGAAGTTAAGAAAAAGTATTGAAATCATTAAATCATCCGATATTGAAATTTTGGCAAGCCTTCATGCTTTAGACCTCCCCAAGTCCGAAAAGCACCTGTTTAGCATCATATATCGATGTATATCATTGGCAAGGTACTTCCAACACTCCGATGATCCTTAAAAATGTCGGTCAGTTCTGTTTTCATTATGGATTTTTCCTCTGGTCTTTCAATTTGTTCCTCGCAAATTTCTACCAAGATTGGCTCCGAATTAGAAGGTCGAAAAAGACGCCGAGTTTCAATAAATGTCAGATGGTTTAAACATTTGAATCTTAATTTATTTTTGTTTGACCTTTTCGAACAGTTAATGTCTGTCGCTTTATGCTCCCTTAAGCATTTATTACATTTAAAAGTAGGCTTGTTACAAAAAATGATGACTGCCTGATATTTTTTCATCGTATTTCTCGCATTTGCATCCTTCTCACATTTCTCTATTGGATGCGAAAAAGAAAAACATCTCAAGCATTGCCTTAGATTAACAATAGAAAAATTTACTCTTTGTTTTGTTTACTATACCTTAATGTAATCTGGAATGACGATACTTAACATTGTGACTAAGGCAGATTCTGCAGGATTATTCGGGTTTTTTCTAAATCCAAAGCGTCTTAATTCATGGATTTTAATATTTTCGGCTTCTAATTCTTTTTTCAAATCGAAGAGGTCAGTAGATTACCCAATTCTATGCAGCAAAGACCTTGTAGTCGTTGCTCTATTGGTGTTTTATATCTAATTGACAACTTAAATATAGCCTATTTCTTTAGCCGTATGCCGATTTTGAGTTTAAGCAGCATTTTTCTTGCCTTGAAAGGAAAATCTCATTCTATTTTTCTGTATTTAACTTTTGATAAATATTTTTTTTCAATGATTAAGGGTAAAAGTTTGAGATTACCATTTGAGCTTCCAAAATGAAGCTGAACTTATTTGCTCCAGCTTCTGATGCTTTTTCAATTATTGATAAATTATCACTCCCGCTACGTAGCATTATCTGATCGCCATCTATTCTTCGTTAGATTAATGCAGACTCTTCCTCTTGAAATTTATTAACTGACATTTTGATGAAAATGAAAAAACCCTAATGGCCGTTTGAAAAGAAGGTAAAAATAAACACAACTGATCGAGTCAAGTTCACCTGAAAACTAAATATTCTGGGAACAGTTGTGTATTCGCTCATCTCTGTAGACTCGTAAAATCCAGAGAAACAGTTTAAAGAAACAGTGATCTCAGCAGATGATCCTTTCCAACAGGCTATTTAAAACTAGAAATAGAAAATTAAGCCTCGTTTTCTCACAGAGCAGTTAAATGACTGTCTTTTGAGTAGAGGGGTTTTGTTTCAGCGCCAGTGCTCCTTTAAAGTAACACTAATTACTTATAAAAAAAACTCTGGTTTTCAGTTGCCAACAATTCCATGGAAAGCAGACAAAACCTTAACTGCCATAATCCTAACGGATAAAAATTAAAAGCAAGAATAGTAGTCAGCTGGGCATCATTTTACTATGGAAAATGTCTCATTTATAAGGAAAAAGATCTGGATATCCTAACATATAAAACATTTATTCTTGTAATTAGATGGCACAGCTTTTTTTGGACATTTATTGTTGTTCAGTTTTTTAAGTAATCCTTAAGTTAAGCTTCTTTATTTCTTTTATCTGATAATGCGTTTAACTGACATTCTACTTATTGATAAGAATATTAAAATTGTTATTCGATGCTATTTCCAGGCACTTCAGTGTAAGTAAAATTATTAAGTATACGAAAAACATTTAAATTTAGGGCCTTGACTAAATTTGAAATCAATTGAATATGGGATATACGATTAGCTACCCCGGCAATATTCAACAAAGTCTTGTTAAGTTAACATATTTCAGCGTTCACTCTGCTTACAACCGACAATTTCCACCTTTATTGTTACTCTCTTATAAGATTGTATTCTTTATTGATGGCATTTTTAGGGAATAAGTTGGTTTAAGTTAAATTAGGTTAAAAATTCGCTTCACATCTAAATAAATATTGTTTTAAACTGATCCTCTATAACTTTTAGTAATTAAATATTAACGGCATTAATTGACATATAGAAGTGACTTCCTACCCTCAGCTCTCTTCTTGTGAGGGAGCATTCCAGAGTTCAAATTTTCATGCAATATACAACGAAGACAATTTGCAGACAACAAGCTCTAACAACAGATTTAATATGCACCAGCTATGGTGCATTGTAAATTAAATTTGGTATTAAATTTGAGGTATTCGTATCCCGAAACCCACACTTCATCAGTAAGACACAAATAATGTCTTTTTTAGCATTTGTATAGGATGGATGATAAATCATCTTTTCTGCCACTTTCTCAACAGTTACGAAATCTCATTGTCATATTATTTCTAGTTTTCAGTGAACGCGATTATCTACTTACACTATTGAATAAGTACTGTAATCCTCAAAATATTCGAACTGGAAATTTTTGGAAAACCTTCTTGAATTCGATAAACACGTTTTTATAAAATGTCTTTCTGTCCGTCTGTGATAAAAAATAACTCAGAAACTGCTTTGGACTATGTTTGTGAAATTTCGTATATGACTTTACATCAAATTTCTAGATTTTCATCAAATTTAGAGTACATTTTTTTCAAAATCTGCGTTTACGTTCAGTTGTTCGAAAATAAATTAGAACGATAAATGCAAAACGAATAAAGCTAGATGGAATAAATTTAATTCACATATTTAACAAATATACTGTAGAAGCCTGTCAAATTTTGCCTAATCTTACATGGGGTTGAACGGCTGTCGATTTCTATTATTCAGAGCATGCAAAATTTATAATTATGTCTCTTTATTTTCTATCATTCTATTTGTTCATCTTCCTGTGAAAAAAGTGTTTGAGGTGAACGAATTTAATTTAATATATGCCCTTTACGCCAAATTAGTATATTTCCATCCAATTTTGAACAAATCCATTCAAAGAAATCTGACTGTTTAGGGATTCCAGTACAAATTTGTAAGATAACTAGAAATCAAAGAGAATTAGATGCACAAAATTCGGTTCATAGATTTAACATAATTAGTAGAGATGCTTATCAAATTTTGAACCAAATCGAATGAGGGTTGATCGTCTGTACTTTCAGGAACTTGTAAACGGTTTAACTTAAAAACTCGGTGACTTTACTATTCCAGATTTAGTAAGTAATTTTGTGACTTCAATTGCAATTCAGCGTCAAATTTTTGCTTCAATATGTTGGGAAGAAAACCTATAAGATACAAATGAACATTTATTAATTAGTATGTTAGTGTACAAGAAAGTGTTTCGATGATCATTCTTGCAGGTTTAATTTCTCTGCCTTCCAAACTTCTGATTGTAAAAAAAGAGAAACAATGAATAATTTCACTATCTTCGTGTATTCTGATAGTCATTGATTATTTTTTGTTTTGAAGACTGTACATGAAAGAACCGGTACTATTCACGATATCCTGTACAATTATTAATGGTTTGAAAAATTTAATACAATTTTTTTTATCGTTGTCTATACTTTTTTTAAATAGAAATTGGATTATATATATTTTATTCTTTTCTTTTATGGGGATCATATGATGTTTTATGTAGTTAATTCTCAGAATTCATAAAAATCATTCGTGCCGCTAGGGGGAAAGAGAAATGCAAGCAATAGGTCTTTTTGAGATGACGTCACAGCCTCATAATACCGTCAGCATTCAATCAGTGGAAACCGATAAGATGAGTTTACGTGTTGAGATGTTTTTTGAGAACTACGCAATTATTAATGGAGCGTTTCTATATCAATGAATGTTTTTGAATTGGGCTTTTATTAGGAGTTCTAATTAAGATAATTTTTCGACGGCTGATTGAAAATTTCTTTATTGTTGAAAGTCACCAGTGGATGACTGTTCGATACTAATTCAATTAATTTGTGTCTCGAGGTGGAGGACCTTAGAAGGGTCAAATAACGGTCCTTTCAACAAACTTTGTCAACAATAAAGACGGAATATGCACGAAGCAAATATTTGAATGAGGCTTAAATAAAAGTAGCCATTATTATTAACGACTTTCTCAAAGAGCGTGTACAGCGTATACCTGCGTGAGGGTTCAACAGAAAAGGACGAACGCTCGGTTGTATCTGCATACAATTAGGAAGAATCAACTTTGTAGCTGAAAGCATAGCATCTCGAACAGTAAAATAGGGGCTCAGATTTTACTGTTGCCACAAGAATTCTTGAATTATATTTTAACTTTATTAAAAATAGACGTTAAGCATTATTGGTCTTTAGTTATCGAAGAATCTGAGACGAAACGAAATATTTATTAACAGAAGATTCTTCTTTATGTTTGGTGGAATAAGACTTTTACCATGTAGTTTAGATACTTAGAGAACGGTAAAACCATATGATTAATGCATGCTCTTGTGTGCAAATAGTGTTTCGAAGTTATTGAATTGTCGTTCTGTAAAGAAGTTATTAAATGCGTAAGTAATTTTGCTAATGACTATTTCCTTATACTTGACGTTCATTTTTTTTAGCACTCGAATGAATATTCTTTATTTTTTGCTATCTTTATTCGTCTTTTATTAAGGTGTCTATTTAAGATTTAAAAAAATTCTGGGACTTAAAAGCCCGTGATGTTAACAAGTTAAAAATATTCTCTAAACTTCGAGAAAATTTCCAACCCCAATTTTGATTTTAACGATGTTATTTCAAAAGCTAAATTTAAATTTTTATCGAAAGCCATATTTCAATTTTTAGTCTAACATTTTTCCATTGAAAAATGTTTTCCTCGCTATAGCATAGCAGAATTTTAAAAATGATTTTTAAAATAAACTTCTTTTTATTTTTTAAATATGCTGTTTAAAAGGGAGTAAAACCACAGTTCTAGATAGATTTGAAACTTTCAGTGTGTCGTCGTTTAAAAGAGATTCTTTTAAAAAGGTGAATTTTTGAAGCATCTTTAAAATTTTAATGCAAAAATTTTAAATAAAATTTTGCCGTAAAATTGCGTTTCTGATGTAATTCTTAAACTGTATTCAAAATTTTTCAAAGAACTAATTCAAATTTGAGGGGTTCATTTAACTGTAATTTAATACAAATTATTATTAGAATTGGTCCGTACAAATGTTTAATTGAGTGGGTCTAGGTCCCTTCAAAATTTCCAATCGAAATTCCTCGCTTATGTACGGTGCATTAAAATGTTCTAAAATCTTTCATAATTTGTATTAACCTTGTTTATAAACTGCTAAACTGTATGTAAAATGCTTCATGTCACACTTAGATTGAAAAAATTAAAAACTGTACACGGCGAATTGATCGACTTATAGGTATCAAATTTGGAGCTCGATTACTTCATCAAATATGCCCATTAAGAAAAGGTTTCTGAAAATTTAAGATTTCATTGAAAAATTGTTTATATTTTACCTTTCGTTTCTTGGGATGAATGTCCTTTCATGTATAATATTCATGTAAATGCATCTTTTGCATAAAATGGTACATATATATATATAAATTAAAAGCTCAGTTAGCTGATATTATCCATCAAAGGGATACTTATTATTTCAAAATAATCTGCATTAAAAAAAATTTTTTTTTTAAATTGGTGAAAAATTCATGTTGATATCATTGAAAAAGTAACATTGCAAGTCTTAAAAATGGTGTATATTCTTACAAAATATTTTCTAGAAAAATTTGTAGGAAAAATATTATTTCTGACTAAGACTTTTTGAAAAATTAACTATTTATTTTGTCTTAAAATATATCTATGCAAAACTTGAATTTTTTTCTCGTTGTTTAGGGAATGTGAACTGCCATAGGCACAAGATATTTAATATAAAGATCTATCAAACATTTATAGTGTTCTTATTCTAAAAATAAAATTTTCATTTAATCTTTTTTCCGCGTAGTTTCGCTATACAAAGAAGTGTAAATGATCAAACACTGAATGGACCAATCAAGTTTTAAATATTATGCTGCGATGCTCTGTATTAGATTTTGAATCGTTAATTTCTGTGATGAATTCGAATAAAAGCTGAGCATTCAAATAACATTTATTTCTGAATTCTGCTACCGTTTTGAGCCACAAATTGTATTTTAAGAGCGTAAAAGTATTTAGGAAAGCATAAATACATTAGAAAAATTGATTGCTGCAGAAATATTTTTGTACTATTTATTTATAACGGTTCCAGATTTAAACTAGATTTTTAATACTATAATTTATCGATTTTACTATTTTTTTATCATGCATTATTTTTTTGGATATTAAAATGTGTTGAGACTTTTAATTAAAAAAAAACTTTGTTTTAATTAGCTTACTATATTTGTTACACCAAATTTTCTATTACATTTTTCAATAAATTAGTTTTTATACGGTTCCCATTAAATTATGTAAAGAATTTACTATCCCAATTTTTTGTCTATTGGCTAAGGGCCGTCATGTAGAAAATTTGAATTGCGTGTATTAAAATGAAGTAATACCGATTTCAAATCTAAATTCTATGAAACAAAAATTCAATTGTGTACGATAAAATTCGTAATGAAACGATATTGAGAATATCGGCGGCCAAGAACAATGCAGTTTTGCTTTCATTTAACCCTCTGTCAAACGCGGTATCTAATTGGCATAAAATTTACATTCAATATCTATATTGCACGTTATATTTGAAATTTTATAAAACTATTCATTTGCATTTGTATCAGAATTATAAAGGAAAGTCATCAAAAATGTACGAGCATATCAAAGAAGATACAAAATATCTATAAGATGCATAGTGATTATTTAACACCAAAAAATTGCTTACTTCATCTTTCAATTGTGGTAAGGAGAATATCTAATATTTGTGAATCGCATGCGAGTGCTACTGGAATAAAATTCAGCACTGAATGAAACTCTTGATGTGATAATAATGTCCGTGTATTAAAGATGGAATTCAATGCAATGATGAGTTTAAAGAAGTTGATATCAAATGTATTAAATTAAAAAACACGAAAGCATTAAAAAATTTTTAAAGATAGTTTAGAACATTTCTTGCTCAGGAACAGGAGAAAGATGCCTTTAGAAAATCTCTCTCTCCATATGTTTAATGAATGCAAATCGCTTCTTTTCTCAGCAATAAGTGATTTTGTTGATAAATCCTCTCCTGATTTTTTTAAAATCAAATATCACTTCACTGATATAACTGAATTTTACATTAACAAAAATGTTTCAGTTAAAGAAAATTTCAAAGCTGCAAATTATGGCATTGATTTCTAGAAGTTAAAATATTTTATTCAATTTGTTTAGAATCCTTGATTTGAACCCTTAGATTAGAAATGTCTTTACTAAAAGTGTTTAATTCAAGTTTGATCAATGTTATAAAGACCTAATTTTTTGCAATTTAGACTTGATCTCTTTAGGTAAAACTATTGGTAAAGGTTACTTATAGTGTGCCCCTTGCCGCGCCAAGGATGCCAAGTCGCCAATAAAGATGGCGGACGCTGTAAACAAACACTTTTATGGGTTAGTGACGGTTACGACTTTTTGCAATATAATGATGATTTTTTTTAAATCGATAAGCATTATCTTTTAATTTTTTTTCAGGGTGCCGGTGCCTTCAACAGATGCCTCCGGCATCTGTTGAAGGCACCGGGCAGAATTTTTTAACTTAAAAAAACATCCTACGGCTTCGCTTTGTTCGGGAGCGGGAAACTAGTAGCTTCGCTAGCACATAGAACATAAGGAATGTGCGGATAACATGAACAGTAAATAATAAACAATTGAGAAAGACAAAGATGAAAAAAGAATGGATTTAATAGGAAATTTTAAAGACATAATGTACAAACTTGAAGTATTTAATCCAATCACCTTTCATCCATTTCTCAGGATCGAAATGTTTTTTTCCATCCCATTTACCTGCCATCCACCCTTGAATAATTGCCGACATAATAACTAGCGAAGAAAACAAACGATAGAGCTGTGAAAGAATGACAAGAAATGCGAATAATTCTATTGCAGACGGTTTTTAAAGAAAGAAACCAGACGACTTCGTAAAGAAGTAAAACAGACGATTTTGTTTAATCGTATACTGACATTTAAAACGGTAAAGGAATAAATATTTTAAATTCGCATTAAAAATATAATTGAATCTTCTTATTAATTATACAAAAAATCTTAATTATAATACAGATAAAAAATATTTAATTGATATTATTTTATTATTTAACATTTTTCAGAAAAGATTTGAAGCTTATGTACAATTCAACCATTGTAGGAAAAAGTAAACAAAACATCATTAGGGTTACTACAAGAGCTTTGTATTGGGTTGCCATATTGGCGACAAACTCGGAGGCACACTAATGACCATTTTAACCAAACTATTCTTTGTAATGAATTTATTTCATTTAAATATTAAATTAACTTATTTTCTGAATAATTTGTTTCAAGTAAGAACTTTACTCAAATGAATTTACTGATCTTAATTCTTTTCAGACCATGGAGAATACGCTTAGCTATTTACGGAAGTTTGGCATTAAAAGCTGAAAGCGAGTGATGTGAAAGAAAGTCTGATGGAGCAAGACGGGTAAGTTCTTCAAATGTCAGAAATGAAATCGCATGCAAGTTTTTATGCATCGCTTTAGAAAATAAATTTAGACCATAAATTAATGTTAAGACTGTTATATAGAAGAAAACTGGTGAAAAATTCAAGATTAGACATATTTGAATGCATATAAAAAGTATTTGAAAAGCCTATTAGAATTTGAGCTCAGGTGTGCGTTTTTTCTTCCACATTAGCGCTAGACGCTATTTAGCATTTTTCTTAGTTAGTGGTTTATTATGTATATGTAATGATATCGCTTAATTTATAACCCAATATCTTATTTTAAAATCTAAACTTACTCTACATGAAATTCTAAATTTTCTTATTTCCTGAAGCAAATTAGTTTTTTTATTACAGCATTTTTTTTACAGCACGCGCTCCAAAAAGTTTGACCATTGCAATTCTCAAGCTCCAAGCGAAGGCATAAGAATTTAACTCCTAAAGTATTCTTTCAAATAGTACCCAAGATTCCCTTTCATAAATTGACACGGGTCAAAGAAATACCTGAAATCTTGTGATGAAACTGTGATCTTGTGATGAGGCAGACATTTTCTTTCACTTGTGATGAAGTTCCTTCTGAATTCCCTTTTTGTGATCTGGTGCGGCGCGTTTCTCCTTTTTCCTTGCTTAAAATATGCCTTCACGAGGGAATATGTATATTAGTTTCGAATTTGTCTGTTCGTCCACACATCGCCAAAATCTTTTTATATATATAAAATGAAAATGACAAATACACAAATTACTTGTACACCGTGTATGAAATTCGAATTTTAAGGTTCAATTTTAGATTAAAAGATATTTTAATATAATATTCTCATGAATATTATATATATTATGACGTAACATGTAAAACTACTTTTAAACCAATAAAATTGGAGTGCTAATTTTTAATTAAATAAGTGAAAATATTGGTACTGTATTATAGTAATTTCTTTATTTTGAAAACTACATGTTTAGAAAGTTTGCACAAAACTCATTTAAAAAGTGACTTCATTTTTCTACATATTTGACCAGCAACTTTCATTAATAATGTTAAGCTCGCTTCTTTAAACTAAAGTATTATTTATAGAAATATTCAAAATATGAAATTTAGACATTTTTTTGGGAAAAAAAAACAAATCTTAATATTGTTTAATCGCAACATTTTTTACTTATCACTGTATTTGTAAGTTGTGACGAAATATAATTTTCTAGTAAATTTAATACACATCCGAGTTTCCAATCTTAACTTCGAAACTATTAATGCGATCTTTTCTTTACAGGTTGTTTTCCCGAATGGAATATTCAAGGAAAAAAGTTCATATTTAACTGCCAAGTCGCGTATTTTCACGTTGTGGTATACTTCCGAGCTGCTGACTCGTGAAAAGAAGACAGAAAATGGTGCATAAAAAAGAAAAAGGAGAGCAGGACGCTCACTTCAACATGTCGCTTAGGTTTGAATTTTACAGCATGAAGTAAGATGCAAATTTTAGATTATTGTTTGTCAGCTCTGGCTGTAAGAGATATGTGACAAATGTTTCTATTCAGATTATCTTGGGATGCGATTTTAAGACATTTTAAATTTTTTTGATTTGTTAAAATCTGAATACTTGTAATTTGGGAAACTACAAAATGGTAAAAAATAAACAACTTGCAAGATAAAAAGTTTTCGTCTAAGAGCTATTTCTCTGCAGTAGAAAATTCGATATTATATAAATGATGAATAACTTTACCTCTTTAACAGATTTTTTTAAATGAATTTAAATTTGTAAGTCTTACATTTCTTCATTTCTAGTTATTACATAAGTCGCCAAATAGGATGGCATCTTATTTGGAATTCTAAGTAAATTCATAGAGAAAAAGGGGTAATAAAATTTTGATTAATACGAAAAATTTAACTATTTTCCATGGATATACGGATATCAATTAAATGCAATTTTCTATGGAATTCAGTAAATTTAATCTTCATAAAAACCTGATTACTAGAAATTAGTAAATTTTAGAGAACGGGGCTTTGAAATTTTTTTTTCAAAAGACTAGGCTATGTTGCAAGCTAAAAATAGGCTGTAAAAAGGAGATAGTTTCAATCAAATTCATCCTAAAATGTGTCGCATGCAAAAGTTATCAAAATTACATTAGTTGAATTTCAATTATTCAAACATCAAATAAATTAATAACTAAAGGCTGAGGTTAAAAAAATTCCACTGTGAAACATTTGGGTGCCGCAAATACAACATAAAACACAACGAATATTTAATTTTACTGTAGCTTTTCTTTAACATGAAATTCTATACAGATCATATTGCATTCACCTTTCTTACGAGAAGTGACGAGAAACGAATACTTCAATGCGTCTCCTATAAATTATCCCCCCATCTGAATTTCTCATTTATCAGCGTTACTGAACATTTTTAAGCGCAGGAAAACACATCTTTGAACTAAGGATCAAAACTATTCAGCCTTCATTAAACATTAGTTTCTGCTGAAATTATTGTTCTGATCTTAGAACTTAAAACCAGCAAAGGAATGATCTCGTATCTAATCGCATTAAATTTCTTGGAAAATTCCCCATAACTTTATCCATATAACGTTAATTTAGTTTCATTTAAAGTTTTTGTTACAAAAAATTAAAGGAATTTCACATTTGTCTTGTATCTGTGACATCCATTATAAGCTTAGAATCTACATTTTCCAAGAATTAAAATTCTCTAACTTGACAATTAAGTCATGTTAGTGACAAATATTTTCTTATATTTCATTTACTGCTACGAACCATCACTTTATTCAGCTAAATGTTGAGTTTTGGAAATAAATTTCTATCAACACTGGCTGATCTTTGGAAGTTGTACTAATTCATTATAACACTGAACTAATTCTTTTGGAACATTTCCTGTCCTGCAGTCTGTCCTATTTTCTGACTTAATTCTCATTAACAAACCGAGTCGAGATATTCAGCTTTCCACCAAGATTGTGTAATTCCATATTTGTAGTGACGAGACAATTCATTGGTAGAAATGATCCTGAGCAAGTTCTAGAAAATAACGTACTTTAATAATTTTGGAAGAAAGTATTTCAAGAGTGGGAATTTAACATTTATCCGGATAAAAATATTGATAAATTTCATTCCTATTTTAAAGTAGGACAGGACAAATAGGTTCCACAATTTGATCCCTTTTCATGTAAACAATTTGCCTATTGTGCGAATCCTGATCTTTGGCGTAGCTTGTAATTTATAAGTGAAAGGTTATTGCTGAAATTTATTGGATTTTAGAATATCAAAATATTTCCTCATATCGGTGGAATAATTCGCAGTCAGCTGTTTGGGTTTTCAACTTATTACATGTCTTGGAAGAATTGTCAGATAAATGAAGGGAGGGAGATGTTGGAGAGGTATAGATAGGAATATTTCAGAGCCATTTTATATAAAAAGCATGAAACTTGTTGATAATTTGGTCACTTGTTTAAGAATTTGAAATTGTTACTTATGCGTTCTACAGATCGTTTCAGAAAAATTCAATTTGCTCATCTATACTACATAAGGAGTGAACATTGCGAGGTTTCTGGTAAATGCAGAAAAATAGTCCTTAAAATGAACACAATTTTTTAAACTTAAAATTAGAACTGTACCAAAGAAATTAATATAGAAGAGATGGCATTGTGCGCAAATTTTCTCCCAATTCTATTTTATAAATTCAATCTTATTTCGACATCAAAGCATCGCCGTAGGTCCCCCCCCCCAACTTAAAATTCTGCTACCCAATTTTTAGAGTTGTATATTGCTCTAAGGGACGTAGTTGCTGAAATATGTGAAATTTGTCTTGGATTTCAACGCGTGGGTTTAAAATTTTACGATTAAGAATAGACTGGAAATTTTATAATGAATGTTACTGGTATTCATAGTGGGTTAAGAATGGAAATAGTGCTGAATTAGAAATTGGTGTGGGTTTGTTCGCAGTTAAAATTATGGTCCATCGTAGTATAAGCAATATATTTTATTGGAACTGTCTAGGCCAATGTCATATGAGTAATATGTTGGAATGGTGTGGGTCGTGGTGGAATGGATATTGCTAATGGAATTAGGGGTGTCGTAATGGAGTTGGTAATACGTATGATAGTGAAAATGAGCATCATGATAGTGTATAATGAATATGATGATAGAACAGTGGGATTCGTAGTTGAAGGGTAATAGACGCAGTATTGGAATTTATGGTGACATTGGCGGAGTGTAAAATGTATGTGGGTTTGGAACTTCGAGAGCTCTAGAGGAATGGGTAATGAATGTCTTTTTTGGAATTTCGAGGTCTGTAAAGGAGTGGGTAATGAATGAATGAATGTATGAGCTGTTGGAATTTCGAGGGCTGTAGAGGAGTGGGTAATCAGTGTATGTGGAGTTGAAATTGTGAAGGTAGTCGCGGAGTAACAAATGTATGTTGGAATTGTGGAGATTGTGGTGGTTTGGGTAATGTATGTTTGCATGTTGGAATTGTGGTG
>JAOUZG010013036.1:2389806-2402327 GCA_026289955.1 Argiope argentata
TGTGGTGGTTTGGGTAATGTATGTTTGCATGTTGGAATTGTGGTGGTGTGGGTAATGTATGTATGCATGTTGGAATTGTGGTGGTGTGGGTAATGTATGCATGTTGGAATTGTGGTGGTGTGAGTAATGTATGCATGTTGGAATTGTGGTGGTGTGGGTAATGTATGCACGTTGGAATTGTGGTGGTGTGGGTAATGTATGTATGCCTGTTGGAATTGTAGTGAAAGAGGTGGAATGAATAGGAACTGTATTAGTTGGTTGTTTGAATCATAAAGATGGGTAGAATAAGAAAGGGATTATTGCGAGTTGTGCTGAGTGAGAGATACGAGAGGTCTAGTGCGTGGAGTGTCCGAGTACAGAAGCGTTTTATGTGCTAATTTATCAAGTGACATGTCATAATTAACAATTCCTTTTGAAGAGGTATGTGAAAGAAATAAGTTTTCATGATTAATTTCGATAAGCTCTTTTAAAGTATTTTTGTTGTAGCATATTAAGAGAAATTTTCTTCCCTGTGCCAAACAATAAAATTTTTAGCCGCACACGAATCCCGAAGAAATTTTCGTTCATTTAAAAATCGGGGAAATTTGGATCGTATAAAAAAAGCTAGTTGAACTTCCGAAATTTATTCTTCTATGCTAAAACACGAAATTAGATGAATATAATTCTTTTATAAATTAACTAGTTATTAATAAAAGTATGGGTAAAAATAAAATTCATTAAAATTAGTCATTTAGCAATGCCTTGATTCCTTGATGGCTTCGAAAAGGAAAGGTACCTAAAAAATAAAATAGGAATAATGGTTTTATAAAAAAAAAACCACAGCATCAAGCATAAATTAGAACGTATTATAATTGTAAATTTTACTAAATAGAATTCATTTGATAGAAGATCGAAGAATCTCGGATTTAAATATAAAAAAGAATTTTAGGGTTGTGCTCAGTAAACAATGTTTAATTAATATTTATTCAATTTCTTTACCTTCTACTTAAGGTGGCTTTCTCGCGCATTTTATACCAATCACGGATTAAACTCTTACACTTTCGTGGATTTGTATAGAACTTCGGGATCTTAATTCTTGTCTTCCTGAGTAATTGCAGAACATTCAAGTTGTTTCTTCGAGAATCTTCAGTATTAAAACTTTAGTTTATAGATTTATCAAGATCAACAGCTTAAAGAAATGCAGTGATTTCAAAGTGTTTGAGTGATCAAAAAAATACCCTCCACCCCTCTCCTTTAAAACTCTTCCTAAATATTGATCGCTTTTGTGCAACATATAAAACATAGTTATATAGTATTTTCGGATACTTCAGTGTACTCATCTGTTTTAACTCCAGAGACGATTCTAACTAAACGGTTATTTTGTTGCATTAACTATTTATCTATCATGCTCTATTACTTATCTATTAACCCAGCAGTTACTTATCTAGGGTATTTTATCTATGCTTTTGAAATCTACAATTTCAATATTTCCTTTATGAAATTTTTATCAAGCATCTCCTCGAAATGATCTGACGCGCCGTAAATTTTTGACCCGATCTCTTTTATATTGCAGAATGGAATGTAGCATAATGCATCATAATAGAAGGGTGATTAGAGATTAGAAATTTAAAAAATGCAGAAAGAACGAGATAAACGCCTAAAGTATTTGAGTTATATTTCAAGATTATAATCTTGTATCTTCATTAAGGAAATGATCAATCCGTATAGTAGCAACGAGAACTAGAAATTAAACCATTGCTAATAATTTAATTTTTAAATCAAATCCAATTTAAATAATTAGTTTGCTTTATTTAGCTACTAATCTGCATAAAATGTTGAATTTTCAACTGCAAGAAATAGTTCGAGAACGAAATCCTTTTATTTTATAATTTGTTCATTCTTTCCCCTTTTTAGTTTTTCAAAATTACATTTTATTCCAATTTTATCAAATCGAAATTTTTTAAAAATGTATTAGAATCATATCCTGACATTATTTGAATGAATAGTTAAAATTTATTTCTTAATGTCTCGGTTTTTCCAAGGATTACTCAGGCTGGTGCAATTTAAGACTTGGATACCCTGCAACCCTGCGAAATTCCCAAGCCATAGTGGATAAATAAGTATTAAAAAATCAACAAGCCATGAATCCTTTACGGCCCGAAAGCAAATGAAACTGTAAAGCAGTATTCAGAAAGAGATGGATATTTTCATAAAATACCGTTTATTTTGATTTATAATTCCTCAAAATTGGCGAATTTTCTAGATAGTTCAATAGATCGACTATCATCTGAATATCTAAACGAACTCTGCTCAAGAAAAGGAATCTGTTGTTGCTTATGACACTTGTAGACCAGTTTGCAAGTAATATTGCAGATATAACTGAAAGTTTTCCTGAAACTGAACTGCATGCATAAATAAAGCAATAAAATCATGTTGAATTCGTTATGTATTTTTTAAATTGTTTTCGACCTGTTCTGTTCGAGGATTCGAAGGGAATTCGGATAAAATAACGTCAAGAAAAAAAAATACTTTTTTGGAAATGAGCTTTCAAGAATATATTTCTAAACACTGAGGGAAATGGAGCAAATTGAGTTCGGATAAACATTCAAGTCTTGAATCTTTGATTTCAAACTTTCTATTGGAGGAATTGAAATCAAATCAGCTCAAATTTTAAACATTCTTTATCTTGGATTTTCTTTTGAAGTATTTTCTCTTGATATTTTCCGACGAATAAGATTTAAGATGAATTTTTATTGTTGAAGCATCAACAATATCAACTTTTGACTGTAATCATGAGAAATTGAAGCTAATAAAATAAAAAAAATTCCGTGCATTTACATGATTTTGGAATACATTCTACTGTATTTACTTTCAAACTTTTGTCCGGAGCATTTCTTCTGGTATGGCAAGCAAAGAAAAATAGAGGATGTCACTGTATTCCTACTCAATACAAATATGACTGTGAAAATAGATTATATGGATACATCAGCATTTGCTGATTATTATGCTGCAGAAAAAAGATTCACTCTTCTTCTGATTTCTTAAAATAAGATGCTATTTTGACTTCCAGACCACTCTGAGATTGAGGACAGAATTCCAAGATGTGCAGGAAATATATTGTCTGTAATTGAACAAAAAATTTCTGAAGTTCAAGAACTGGTAAGTTGAAATTCTATAGTGCCAAAATAAAATGTTGAAATGAAAATATTTGTCATTTAAAAAAAATTGCGCATTCATTATGTATGTATCTCGTATTTCACTTTTGCTTAATTTTAATATATAAAGGAGCATACGAAGATCTTAGTTGAAGTCTATTATAAATGTTTAATCATTAAATAAGTTTTATTATAATTTTCAATTAAATATATGTATATACAACAGAAAACGGATTCTGATGAAAGAATTTTTCTAATATAGTTACTGGTATTGATACTGAAACCTTGAATTTGTTTTTTACTAAATTTGTCTATAGTTTGGCAAATCACTATTTTTATGAACATTTTTTTTCATTCAACCAAATACATTCATTATTAAGTTGCATTGATTCATGTTTTTTCAGATCTTACTCGAGGAAGTTTTTGAGATGAATCTGTCTCAACACTGCTGAGCAATTATCTTTGATCAACATGAAGATCTTGGAGTTCCAGGGTTCTTGCAAGCATACAGTACACGTGGAGCAGCATCATGCAATATATTTATCTGCCAGCTTGGGAACTTATAAATGAAGACTCTTGCAAAATCTTTTAAATTGTTTTACTGCCAATTAAGAAGGAGATTTGGCAGTAAAGGGAAACATAATTTAGCATCCTTTAAAATTATTTTCATTGATTGTAAACATTTCTTATTTTACATTGTATTTTTCTAAAACTTTGAAAGTGAGGAGAAAATTCCCCTTTCTAAATTTAAAAAGGAAATCGAATTAAAATACACATCTGCGACCGTTGTCAATATTTTTCACGAAATTGAAGCAAATCTGTTTTCATACTATTTTTTTTCAAAAATAGTGAATCTTGCACCTGAAAAAACTACTGTTGATTACTTTTTTTCATAATCTGATATGCTACTTTACAAAGTATTTTATTTTTATACTACAGTAAGTCATTTAACTGAATATTTAGTAATAACTTCGAACTGAATATTTAGCTTTTAAATTAATAAATACTTTTAAAATCTATTGATCAAAGAATTTTGGCTTAAATACCAACATCTAAAACGTTTCATTTAGAATAAACGAGTTTGAAAGAACTGATATTGATTGATATTATTGCTGAAAAAGTGTCTTGATTGGATAAATAGTGCATAAGCATTTTCTTGTCCATTTCTTCCAAATTAATAAAATATTCTCCAACTAATCTGCATTTGAATATAATACTAATATACGAGCACTAAGAAATAGCCGAAATGTTATAAGTGCTTTAACTCAAATTACTTATTTTATTCCTTATGATTGATTTGAAAAATTTATTATAATATATGCAACTTTTGATTATATTTTTGAAACTTCTATAAAGATTTATTGCCAGATTGACTGTCATATACTTCAATGAAATCTTTAATATTTACATTATCCATTGTCGTATATTGTTGACATTATGTTCCTATCACTTAAAACTGTAATAAGACAATCTTGAAATGATATCTTTGTGAATGTAATGTATATTTGTTGCTGTTATATTGATATATTTTATAAATTCAATAATTTCTGAAAATTGTCATATAATTGGGAAAACATTTTAATTTATTTTAACTAAATGATTTGATTTGTAAAACTATATTACATCAAATCTCAATTTCTATATCATCGCTTTATGAAAATATGTTTAGTTTATGTAATGAATCTATTTCTTACATTTTGTAAAAATATTGGATAAGTAATTTCATTTGCCTATTTTACTTTTAAAAATTGTTCTTAATACCCGTATTTTAAGTCAAAGTTACTTAATCTTATTGTAATTTATTTACGTTTAATACTGAATCGTTTTTTTTAGATAAATCTAAATTCTTAATTGAGGCTTTAAAATGTAATTTGTTGATAATATTTGAAATAGTCTTTGGCTGAACTGATGATGAAAATTATTGATACTTCGGACATTTTATAGATAAGAAGAAAGTTGAACAAAGAAATGTTAAGTTTCAAAGAGCTAGATATAAAGGAATGAAAGTTTGTAAAAACGAAAAACTCTCAAAACGAATTTTTTATAGCATCCTTTGTGTTATTATCTAGATTGCTCTATAATATTAATAAAAAAAGCTGTTGGAAGTTATATCAGGGAAATGTTTAGTTTAAATAAGGAATAAGATAGATAATTTTATATTCAACTATAAATTATATGAATTGATTCCTTTTAAAATGTTATGTTGCAAATAATTTGACATCCAAAAGGTTTACAATATCTGACGGGGGAAAAACCCTACTTTGATCTTGTGTCTGAATTAAATTGTGTATGTTAGTTACTAAATATTCTTAATTTTGTTATTAATCTTATACATGTCGTTGAGTTTTGAGATAAAAATTGTTTCTCATCTAGATCATCTTGAATTTTTAAACCTCAAACCATAGGTAGTTAAATTATATTGTATATAATTTAAATTTCTATCATTTAAATTTCATCCATTTCCTAAATAGTTATTCTAATTATGCAAACAATATCCTGAAATTGAACTTCCATTTGTACCATAAATTGGATGTTGATCATAAAAATGGATTAACATAATGTTTTTAATGGTGAAATCTAAGCTTAATTTATCGTAATCATCTATATAATTCCAAGAAATTTAATGATGGAATGTATAAGTAAGGGATTTAAGATCTTTTATTTTTCAATGGTTTTTCCATTGAAGGATGACTGATGGCTGTGCTAGCCAGTCGATCAGGAATCCCTCAAACTAAAAGAAAAAACATTTGATCATCATGCCTGATCAGCATGGTGATTAATATGTTTTAAAAGAATCCTCAAATTTTAAACTATAGTTGAGAAAATCAATCGCAATTGTAATTGAACTGCTTTTTTTGTAAAAGTAATTTCAAAGAAATCTGGATATCACTGAGTAGATTTTAATTTTTGAGGTCTGACTTAATACGCTCTACAGTTTAGAATGAATGCAATAAATGATAAAAGCACAAATCGTATCAATAATTCCATTAATTTAAATTTAATTTGAAATCTATTTTAATCTATCAATTTAAGAGGTAATATATAAATTTTTAATAGTGCCTTAAACTTGCTTTTGAATAACATAAATTTTTAGTCTTTCGCTTTTACTTCATTATTATATTATAATAAATCAAGATGTCTATTTCAAGATGTCAAGATGTCATAAATCAAGATGTCAAGATGTCTAAAAGTCGAATTTTAACGAAATTAAAGAATAATGAAATTTGGAAACTGAGTCCATTGTCAGATATAAAATAAAGCCCCAGGATGTCTCTATGCATAAACATTCCATCTTTACAAACCTCAAACATTTCATGCAAGTTAAAATAGCATTCTGAATGTTTAAATTTTGTAAATCTTGTATAAAATTATAAAATAAATTGCAAAAATCTCTCTTTTTCTGTTTGCTAAAAGCATCTTTGAAACCTTTTCTTCAAAATGCATATTAAAATTTGTAAAAATTAATTTATTAAAATCATTAAGAATTGTTAATGCCTTTTTTCCCTGTCTTTGAATAGATTTTTGATATTTCGCATGTATTTTCTGCAAGTTTTATCTTTGGGCAATTCCTATTTCAAGTTAATGTATTTAATATGTACGCAGTGTCATTTTTCTGCATATTTTTTGTATTATCATGTATTTTGATATTTGAATTCATGTGTTTACTATTGATGTTACACTTATCACTTTATTATCTGAAAAATTATTACCTTGTTTTAGAGTTTGTATTTAGTATTTTTGTAAATAAAGTTTTCATATTTTATGCTTTATAATTCAACATTTCTTACTGGCCTCAACTCAAATCTCAACATTTCTTACCGGCTTTTTAAATTTAGATAACAAGTCACTTTTTAGTAATGAGTTATACTTGATTAAATCGATGTTTTATCGATCAAATATTTATTCATACAAGAGTCTTCTTTCCTCTAAAATTCAGGTAACTGTCAAAAACAGCGGGAATTGTCTCACCGAAGAGGAATTGGTGATTTGAATGCCCTTTTCAATTAAATGAGATTTAATTGAATAATATAATTTTGTGGCTACAACTCTAGTTCTGTCAATCATATATCAAAATCTATATTTTTTAGAATTTGCGTTTTTTAGTTAAAGAGTTTACATGCTTCTAAAAATAATGACTGACAAATGTTCATTTCCTTGTTCGATTTAACTCAAAATTTGAAAGGCGTTTGCAATATGTGTATTAAGTGTACAGACAAAATTTCATCTATTTAGCTATCTTTTTTCCGTTGACCCGATTATTTGTATTAGAGATCCAGACGAGTGGACTTCTAAATACAATTACTCAGAATTGGAAAGGTATTTTCAAGTTTTGTGTAAGTATCAGATACAGAATTCCGCCATTCCAGCTCAAAGCGTTTTTTTTTTAATTAGCTGTATCACAAATTGGAATTTTTTAAAAAAATCGGCTTCTAAAATTCAATTAAGCTTGAAACGAGGAACTCAAAACCAAGTTTCAGTTTTTTGAAGATTAGAGTATTTTTTTATTGTCTTGTATACAAAATGTAGAATCATCTAATTAATAACAGACATGAGCGAAACGGCAGTGTGAGATAAACATTTTTCACAATAAAAATCCTTTATTAGATAATTGTTAGCCTTTGTATTTTCTCCAGTTAATTACTTCACAAAATAAAATAAAAAAAATTTATTTGGTCTACCCCCTATTGTTACACAATCAGTCGTTCTTAATTTTCTTCGTTGTTTAACATCATAGAGTTCTAATAAAAATATGTTCTATTAAATAAGCCCAATTACAGTATTTAGCTTCTTTTGAAGCTTAGCATAATTCTATACAATTTAAAATTATATAAATTGTTACTTTCAAATTGATTTCGGTTCTTTATTGCAATGCGGATTTGGTAGTGAATCAGTACTTAATAGAAATTTTTAAATATCCACCAAGTTTAACTTTAAAATAAATTACATACTCAGGAATTGTGTATACAAATATTATTTGCCATCACTGCTCATACTTCCAACATTTAAATTTATTATTGGGGAATTTTCATATGTTGCTGCATAGTATATTGTGACGGCCTCTTAAAACTCCGTAGAATTGATAATAAACTCAGCATGTTTAAAAAGAACGGACAGAAAATTTAAAAAATAAAAATATATACATTATCAGCTTCAAATTTTACAACAAATAATCTGTAAATTTAATAGAAAGTTGAATCCCCAAGGGCTTGCACATGCGAAGAAATCCTTTATATACCTAACATTGTATTTTTAAACGAGAATCTCATTATTTTTAAAACGAGGAACATATAGAGATATTAGACCACTCTGACATGGAAGGAATGTGTGGTCCGGTGAATAGAATATAGGGTTTTTTCCCTGTTTTTTCTATATTTCAGTTGGAAACCAAGAAAAACTTAACCCATTTTTTTATTAAGAAAATATTTCACCATACCACTTCAGCAGTTACTATGAATTTTTCAAATCTTATTAGTCAAAAAATTATTACAAAATATCTGTTAATTTGCTACAAGGTCTTGCACAAATGCAGACATCATTGATACTCGTAGCATTGAGCTTTTAGACTAAATTCTCAATATTTTTGAAACAAGGAATGATTAAACATATTCGGAATCTTAGACCACATCGTCGTTAAAGGGATGTGCAGTCTAGAGGTTAGAACAATTGCATTTCTGCTGGACTTCAATTCGAGTCTTGAAAGCCTGGAAAGATTGCATACATTTTAATTTATTTAGATTTTTTTTTGTGACCAGATTTATTTTGAATATTAATTTCCACACTAGTTTAACATTTACTATGAACATTTCTAATTCTTATATCCCAGAATTCAAATTTCAATTCAAAATATCTGTAAATTTAAACACATTTAAAGTTTCAAGATCTTGCGCAGGTGCAGAAATCTTTCCTATGCGTAGCGTTGGGCTTCCAGATCAGATTTTCATGATGTTTGACTTTAACCATTAGGAAAGGCGGAAAACACTGACAATACTAGAATTGAAGGGCGTTTCTCAGGATGTATGAAAGGGTGGTTAGAACTAAGATTCTTTTATCACTCTTTGATGGTCTTCAGTTCGAGGCTCGAAGCGCATTATTTGCATAATAAAAATTTTAAAAATGTATTTAGAATATTATGTTTTATTGAGTTCCTAAGTACTGGAATCCTTTTATCTTCATTCTTCGTTTCATAAGTTATAAATATTATTTTCCAAACTAGTGTAACGTTTACTATAATTTTTCTAATTCATATTAATCAGAATTAAAATTTTACTTCAGAATATGTATAATTAAATAAAAAAATTCTAGATTTTGCATATGCGCAGAAGTGCTTTCTACTTTTAGCATTGTACTTTTAGACAAAATTCCCATGATGTTTGAAACTAAGAAGCTTTAAAAAATTAAGAATGTTATAATTTCGTTAAGTTTCAGACATGTATGGCTTGGTGAAGAAAACTAGAGATTCTTTAACTACCTTTTGTTGATCTGAAAATTTTTCCTTTTTCTTCTTTTTATTAAATTTATTTTCAATATTATTTTACAAACTAGGTTAGCATTATTATTAATTTTTCCAATTCATATACCTCAGAATTGAAATTTTATTTAAAGTTATCCATACTTTCAGAGGAATTCAAAGGTTATATTCATTAGCAGAAATAGTTATTTTAAAACTGGGATGGGTTAAACATATTATAAAATTTAAACACTCCAACTGTGTAGAGCTATTTGGTCTAGTTGATAGATCAGCTGCTTGTTTCTTTCCTAGTGTTGCAACCGAAGAACTATTGAGAACATTTTAATTCTATTTTTGTTTATTTTAGATATCATTCGCTATAAAAGTTCACCATTTATCGTGAATGTTTATAGTTCTTATGCATCAATACACAATTTTAATAGAATATCAAGGTGTAAAGTTATTGCAGATGCGCAGAAAGATTTTGTGTTTTTAGCATTTCGTTTTTACATTCGATTCCTATTATTTTAAAACTGTGTATGGTTAAGAATATCAAAAATTTTGAAGACCTTCATGTGCATGGAGCCATGTCGTCGGATGTGCCGCTCGGTATCTTACCTTTTAACTCATCTTTGGTTTGAGTCGCAAAAAGAACATTAAAAAATATTTTGAATATTATTCCCCATAATAATTTAAGACTTACCATGATTTTTTCTAGTTCTCATACATGAAAACTAAAATTTTATTTCAAAATATCCATATTTTTAATAGAATCTCATGGCATAAATATCTTGCAAATGCACACAAAGCTTTTCTATTTTTCGAATTGCGAATTTCCGTAAAATTTCCCATTATTGTAAAACCAGGAATAGTTAACGAAATTATGAATTTTTAGTCTTCCTTAGTTGTGCATCTGTTTGGCCTGGTTGGCCAAATGTCGGTAATTTCTCAGCTTTTTGCAGTTCTTAGGTTCGAGTCTCACAAATAACCTATTTTATATATTTTTTAACATGGTGAAATCGTGGTTTAAAACCCCAATGCTAAGAATATAACGATCAACTGCGCATGTGCGTGAACCTGACACTTCAAATTAAAAATAAATCTCTAAATTAACAAAATATTTTATATTTGAGATATATTTTTAGGAATATTTCAAATATACAATTCTATATAAAAATATTTAAAAAATGGGAAAATACTGTCGATTTTCCTATATTTTAATCTTAAAAAAATAGAGACTCGAACTGAAGAGAACCAAAAATTCAGAATTCGGCCCGTCGCTCTATCCACCAAGCCATGCTTCACCTGACAGCTGGCGGAATCTCTAATTCTTAATGAGACACTAAAATATAAATTTTTAATATGATGAAATCTTGGTTTAAAACCCCAATGCTCAGAATATAATGATCAAATGCGCTTGTGCGTGAACTTGACACTTAAAATTAAAAATAAATCTCTAAACTAACAAAATATTTTATTCTTGAATAATATTTTTAGGAATATTTCAAATATACAATTGTATATAAAAATATTTAAAAAATGGGAAAATACTGTCGATTTTCCTATATTTTAATCTTAAGAAAAATGGAGACTCGAACTGAAGACAACCAAAAATTCAAATTTCGACCCGTCGCTCTATCCACCAAGCCATGCATCACCTGACACCTGGAGCAATTTCTAATTCTTAATATGACACAAAAATAAAAGTTTTTAATATTATGAAATCCTAATCTAAAATCCCAATGCTAAGAATATAACGATCAACTGCGCATGTGCGAGAACTTGACACTTAAAATTAAAAATAAATCTCTAAATTAACAAAATATTTTATTTTTGAATTATATTTTTAGGAATATTTCAAATATACAATTCTATATAAAAATATTTAAAAAATTGGAAAATACTGTCGATTTTCCTATATTTTAATCTTAAGCGAAATGGAGACTCGAACTGAAGACAACCAAAAATTCAAAATTCGGCCCGTCGCTCTACCACCAAGACATGCATCCCCTGAAAGCATTAGAGATCGCTAATTCTAAATATGACACTAAAATATTAGATTTGAATACTATGAAATCTTTGTCTAAAACGCCAATGCTAAGAATATAACGATCAACTGCGCATGTGCGTGAACCTGGCACTTGAAATTAAAAATAAATCTCTAAATTAACAATATATTTTATTTTTGAATTATAATTTTAGGAATATTTCAGATATACAATTGTATATGAAAATATATAAAAATTTTTAAAATAATGTCTATTTTCCTATATTTTAATCTTAAAAAAATAGAGACTGATGAAATATGATGAAATCCTGGTTTAAAACCCCAATGCTAAGAATATAAGGTTCAAATGCACTTGTGCGTGAACTTAACATTTAAATTTAAAAATAAATCTCAAAACTAACAAAATATTTTATTCTTGAATAATATTTTTAAGAATTTTTCAAATATACAATTGTATATAAAAATATTTAAAAAATGAGAAAATAATGTCTATTTTCCTATATTTTAATCTTAAAAAAATAGAGACTTGAACTGAAGAGAACCAAAAATTCAGAATTCGGCCGGTCGCTCTATCCACCAAGCCATGCATCTCCTGAAAGCAGGAGCAATCTCTAATTCTTAATATGACACTAAAATATAAGATTTGAATATTATGAAATCTTGGTCTAAAACGCCAATGCTAAGAATATAACGATCAACTGCGCATGTGCGTGAACCTGGAACTTGAAATTAAAAATAAATATCTAAATTAACAATATATTTTATTTTTGAATTATAATTTTAGGAATATTTCAAATATACAATTGTATATAAAAATATTTAAAAAATTGGAAAATAATGTCGATTTTCCTATTTCTTAATCTTAACAAAAATGGAGTCTCGAACTGAAGACAACCAAAAATTAAGAATTCGGCCTGACGCTATACCCACC
>JAOUZG010013041.1:2815-18459 GCA_026289955.1 Argiope argentata
GGTTTGTTACGTTTTACAAGTAAGCCTCTGCTTGTGAAAAGCGATTCTAGCAAGCGTTTTTCTGAAAAATTCACTATATTAAACGATGAAAAATACAGATGATGATGGTTCGATTAATCGATGTCTCTGATATAGATATCCGATTAATCGAAGATATTTTATGTGTATTTCCATTATTCTAAAAGTGATAATGTTATATTGGTATTTAAACTTCCCCCGCTTAAAAAACAGCAATATTTTAAAATTACCTTTGTTGCCTTTTAAAGTAAACATAAATGGCACGAACGATCTGAATTTTTCTTTTTCACTTCGTCGCAGTTTAAACCCACATTGAGAAATCAGCAGCTATGATTGAAGGAGAGAGGTGGGGTGGGGGTGCTCCTGATTGTTTGAATCGTCCTCAAATATCAAGCAAGGCAGCTCCCTCCGGCGAGTTTTACGGCTGTGTACTTTGAATGGCATAACTGAGTTATTTTTATGTCGACCGAGAAAAATAGGCAAAGAAAGAAAATTTACGAGGGGGGAGAGGGTTTTATGGAGGCTCTATGGTCTTTCATATGCCAACGAAAAAGGTTCGTTAATCTTACGCATCAGCTTCCATTTTCCACGCGCACTGATGGAAAATATTTCTGCCTGCTTTGATGGAAAGTATAGTTCTGTGATTGTCGATATTCACATAAGCCTAATTAACACGCTATATGCTATGCTATTGATGGTATAAAGTGTGGCTATAGAAAGATATGGTTTTGCACATTTCAATATTCATTTAATTATAATAATACATAAGGAATATATGCCCATCTTATTCAGTCAGTTTTGCCTCTTATGCTATGTTAATGATGAAAAGGAATAGTGATGAGAATCCCTGATTCTGTGATTACCTAAGTTGACATACTAAATATTAGCCACCTAATCAATTACCGTTGCCAAAGCATTGTACGTTAATGATGGTATTGTTAATGATAGCCTATTTTCAGATACTGAGTATTGGACACCCTCTTCAACCAATGTTGCTTTAATATGTTATACTAATGCCGAGAAGTATGGTTCTGTGATTGATAGCATTCACATAAACCTAATTAACAAGCTATATACTATGCTATTGATGGTATAAAGTATGGTTATAAAAAATATGGGTTTGTGAATGTCAATATCTTTATAATTAAAATAATACATAAGAAATATATGTCAATTCTATTCGATCAGTTTTGCCTTAACCCTCTGGGCGTTTCCATTCTACGAGTGGAACTTCTGTAAAGTGAAGGAAGCGGGACTAGTTTTCTGTCGTGGAAGCGTGTCAGTTTTGCACAAGAGATGCACAGCAAGCGTTCAAGGGTTTCTTTCTTCCCCCTCCCGTTCTTCATGGGAGGTCAGCTAGCCTAGGGTATCAGCAAGTTACCACCTATTCATGCCAAATTTTATTGCTTTCTTTTATTTTGTACGGCTACTAACGTCAGATGGTTTCTGGGAATTGTGTATAGGTTGCTTTTTAACCCCGATTGCTGAAAGCACTTTCTAAACAGTGTAAATATAAACAAATAGGTTTTCACTTACTTTTTGCTGTATATATTAAGTACAGAAACTTTCATCATACATTCGTCTTATTATGCATATATTTTCAATATTAGCAATTATTGAAGGATTAAAATTGTATTCATATCCTTTTATTATTTTTCCAAATAAATTATTTTGCACCGAGCAATCAATAGTTGCAATAAAGTAGCCTTTTTCTAGAATTAGAACTAAACACGGATAGTTCAGTTAATCAGATATATATAAATAACAATATATAACATAAATTATTTTTTAGAAGAACGGGCATCATATTCTATTATAATAAGAGATACAAATCAACAAATTGATTAGATATCTGAAAAAAAAAGCATAATTCTAGAAATATAATTAGCTACTAATGTATTTATGATCCGAGTTCTTAAATACCCAGTAACAATTTTATCAAAACTCAATATTGTTTGTAATCATTGCTTTTTATTTTAAAAAAATTATGGCATCTCCGCTCTTGAATGCTTCAAAATAAGGAAATTTTAAAGTTCAAACATCGTGAAATATACCAAAGTAAATAAAGATTAAATGTCCTTATTAAAAATTTATTTTTCAAATTATAGAATATTCCAGTGATTTTAAAGTGTTTGTGAAATTTATAAAAATTATCAACATTTTTTGCGATTTTTCTTTTATTTTTTCCCATTATTTTGAGTACACATCCAATGAAATTGCTACCTTCAGAAATAATAAAAGGCAGCTTGAACAAACAAACGATTCCTTTTAAATATTATACTCCAATATATTTTATTCCTCATAAATTTCGGTGTGTTTATAATGTTTAGTATTCTTAAAAAAATACAATGGACATAAAATAATTTTCTAATTTTCGTCCATTCTATAAAAGAAAACACTAATGATGTATTGCTATATTTGCTAGTTTTATCAAGTAAGGTAATTCACAAAAGTTTCAGTTGTACTTTGCATAACATCTTTGTATTTTACATCTTTTTATAAAATTGACCGTGGAAAAGTAATTGATGTCTTAAATATGTGAAATTAAACTTGTAAAACATATTTTCACTTATGTAACTTAGCAATATAATCTTTTCTTTCTCTTATTAATGACCGCTAGTAGTGGAGATAACAATCATTGAAATTTTTTTAATAATTATTCATGCCGATGGATTCAATAAAGGAATAGGCATCTAAGTTTGGTAGGAATCCCCAACGGTTCCACAAATTAATTAAGAAAATTCAATGTTTTAGAACAGTATTTGAAATTTGCTTACAAGAAAAGGTTACTTTTGTGGATTATCTCCATAGACATGATAAAATTACCAATATATATAAGTAAATGAATTTAATGAAGAGATAGTGGTAATGCTATTTCAGTGACGTTGTGATGTATAAATTTTACAAATATTTGCCAGCATAGTTTGAAAACTCTCGAAAACTGGCATAAGAGGTAAGCGATTCCTTATTTAGAAGCAATAACCGGTTTAAGCAATTACTTTCGCTCATGAAAGAAATATGCTCTGTTATAACAATGAATTGAAATCCTTTGCACAATTGTGTAGGATGTCGGATTTAATATAGGAAAACGCATTACACTTCATCAAATTTAAGTAATTTTATAACAACCGTATTGATAAAAGAAGTAGTAATACTTTAAAAAATATTTTCGGAGCGGAGCCTATTGCTTTATTTTTATCTCTTCACAGTAAAGATAAATGTATATAAAATTCAACAGCAAAATCCAAAATAAGTAATAGAACGAAAAAATTTTAAAGGAAATACGTCGCCAGTCAACAATAACAACAAATGCAATTACTAAAATGCACAAATTCAATAATCTTAATAACGTTGTGGAAGTATATATAGAGAAACCAGTAGTAAAAAAAGACCGAACAAAAGATTTAAAGGTATAACCTAATGACTGCAGTATATACTCATAGAGAATTCATTAAACGGAATCCACCTCAAGTATAAATTCCCGACTTTTTCTATTGTCAATTTATTATATATATAACAGAACTGGATTTTTTTTTTACAAATTATTTACCAGAATAATTTAAAAAACATAAATCAGATTAATTAAAATTTTATGAACTATAGTTATGCCTTATTATAATATTCATTTAATTATGTTAAGCCTCATAATTCATATTCCTTTCAGTAAATTATTAACTTCACGTATTATAGAACTAGTTTTCGTAAAGTTTTGTCTCCAAAGTTTTTTATGCTAAGTCATTCGCATGTTGCAGATATTCGGTATTCATGTTTCTCAGACTCAGAGAAAGAAGATTATAAACAAGTAATATAAAAAACAATTTTTTAAATGAATTCGTTCTTAGGTCAGCAAAGGATTTTTTTTTATTTTAGTTACTTTTTATTAAACGATTATAATAATGGCAATTTTCCATTTTCCTGTCTACATATGGTGTTGGACTATTATATTTTGTTCGTTGCTGTTTATTCGTTTCCTTTTTTCCCCCTATCTAATTTATAAAGTTGATGGTGGTCTCATAACCACAAATGACAATCTTCAACTGGCGGGTTCGAACTCGCAGCCGAAAAGATGTGAATCCAGCGCCCAACCAACCAGGTTATCCGGGCCTGGTGTCTCCTGGCGATTAAAATTCTATTTTAGTTTCTTATTATAAATTATTACAATTGTTGTTATTTTCATGTTCCGCTTTACAACGGAAGGAGGGGTGCGATAACTTTTGAGAGTATGGACCGTTGAGCACCCGAGTCCAGAAGTCCGACTTCCAGCCCACACACGTCAAAAACACTTTTTATGGGACGGACTGCATTCATTCATCTATAGATCATAATTTAGATCTAGAACAGAGAACGATCATCTTTTCTCTAATACGCACTGTAACATCACTCTCGACATGGAGGACTTGTGACCACGACAAATGTAACGTTCACCTCACACACACACATACGGAAAGACTGCGGTTGGTATTTTCAAACTTGCAGCCCAAGGGATGCGAAACTAACGCCTACCAACCAGGTTATTCCGACCTGATAATTGCAATTACTATAAATAATCGTTCAAAAATTTCTACTAACATTGAATTTTCAACTGCAAGTGATTATTCAAAACCAATTGTGATTTACTACACCAGTTGGGTAGTGCAATACAGATTAGAAATTTCTAATGTAGTTATTCTCAATTATTTTACTTCGAAAGTACTTCAAAATGAGTCGAAAAAACTGATTAATTTACAATGTTTATTTTAACTGCATCAAACATTACGAAAATAAACACAATCGTTTAAGATAATCTGCTGAAAACATGTTAAATCTAATCTCATTGGCGTGGGGGGAAAACAAACTGAATTCGTTACATATTTAGCGATGGAGAAATGTAGTCTAATTTTTGACAAGAAAGTTGGTTTTTAATTAATTAATAAAAAATTAATTAATATTTGAAAAAAAACTGTATTGACATCAAATGTCATCCACTACAAGTTTTTAAAAAAGTTACTTGTACTTGATAGGATGAATAAAAAGTATTTTATTAACGATGGAAAATTTGAAATAGATATATTTAGGGGGAGAGTGAGCTAACAGTAGGAATTGAAATAAATAAAATGCTGAAAGAAAGCAAATCGTACCCATCCACAACACTTGATACTTAATTTTCATAGTTTATCAAATAGATCTCCAAGAGAAAAAGGAAGAAAAAATTTAACTTGATTTATTCATCTTAGTACCAAATTAAACAATGGACTTAAGAAACATGCATGGAGACTAAATGACTAACTTTTAAAATAACATTAGAAAGCAGGATAAGAACTGAAAATGTATAACTATTTTATATTAAACATGATAACGTACATTAACAAATTCAGTTTTTTAGAAACGTTAAAATATTTGGAAAGTTTTCTAAACAAGTGATTATTTATATAATTGACTTAAAAATAAACATTTGTTTCTCAAATTTCAGTTCAATGTAGCATATTGGATATGGCTTAATCCCTTTTTTAAACACTTCCTGAATCTTTTTGAATCCAATTTTTAAGCTTTTCTGAATTCAATGGCCGGAATTAAAAAGGCAGAGCATTCACTAGAAATCATTTCAGTCAAATAATTTGTGAAATTTTTAATTTTTTTCCTTTCTCGTAAGTAAAAATATTACAATTTTCTTAAATTAATTGTAAATAAGTTAGATGTAATCTTGTGTCAAATATTAGATGAAACTAGTTGATAGGAAATCTGTATGCCTGAATCTGTATGTAAAAGTCGTGTGTGCGTATACATGATATTTCAAAACAGAAACACCTTGATATATTATACGTGTCGTACAAAATTATCAAAATGTAGATTTGTATTAAATTTTTTAAATATAATGTGTCAAAATATTGATTATCCATGAGTCAGTCTTTCCGTGAGTGTTTGAGCAATTATTTTAAAATACAAAAAAAAAATAGATAAATGAAGTTTGGTACGTTGCTTTGACATCTTTACTGCAAAAATATCGAATTTTCACTCCAATATAAAATATTCGAAATTCATAATTGTTTCTATTCAAATATACTAAAAAATACGGATAGCGCTACACTGCATAAGCGTATGAGAAAATATGAAGATTAATACTACCATTGATCTTTATCATGATTGTAAATCCTTAGATTGCTTTTAATAATAATAATAAAAAAAATAAAATCTTTATAAAAATTACTTTCAAGTTTGGGTCCGACAACTTTTAATATCGTTCCACACCAAAGTGTGCAGTTTATGAAGTTTTCTTCCATAAGAAACACCTGCCAAAATTTGAGTAAAGTAATGCAAATTCATTTATTTGATCTTAGTAAATAACAGTTTATGATTTCAAGCCATAGCTATGAACTCTAAAACTTTTCCATATTCATAAATAGTTTATTGTTCACGCAGCATTGAAGCCTTTATTTGCATTATTTTCCATTAGTAGGTTCAAATCATGTCATTAAAAGTCGTGCTGCATTTTGCACAAGATTTTTCAAAAGCTATGTGATTTATCCATTCAGATTTTAGCCTCTAATGAAGAAGTCTCTTTAGCATAACAAAGAAAAAATTGCTTAAAAACTGTAAAATAAATGCAGAATTTTTGAGTTTTTTAAAAATTTTATATATCTACCGTTTTATCTAAGAAAAGTATCTTCTTTGATAAACTATTAAAAAAAATGTTAAGATAGTTTACAGAGTCAAAACTTTTAAAATGGTTTCAGTTAAAATGTTTCAAACATTTAATTTAATTTATTTTGCTATTTCTTTTATCTACATCAAGGTATAAATACTAATAACGAAGTATTAAAAGTTAAATATTAATTGTTAATAATATTAGTAAATATCTAAGTATTAATAACTAAACTTCCCAGATATAAATAATTAAAAAAATGTTTTTATTGTTTCTTTTATGAATTTGAAAGAGATTATTTCATTCCGTTCAGTATACAACTTTAAAAAGTAGTTGCATAATAAAAAATCGAACACATAATTTCATGCTATTACACAATATAAATCTGAAAAGAGAAACAATAAAACAGTATACTTTATTATATTCTTCAAAATTTAGGCTACTTTAAAACACAAAATTCAATCGCATCTGTTTACGTTGAGCGAAGAAAAATAATTGCAGGTAGAGATTAGAGTAAAAAAACATAAATTTTCATTTAAAAAATAGTTTAATTGTAAATGCGAAATATATTTAATTTATTAATTATATATTGATAGCAATTTTTCAAATATATTCCTTCTGAGTTTCTAATGCTTCAGTGCGATGTTTAATCACAAGAGAGCATAAAACCGCATTCTGAATAAAAATTCAATGGAACTTTAAAACAAAATTTTGTTCAAATAAGCTTTATCCAAGAAATACTATTGAAACTAAATACAAATTAAATCTAAGTACACACAGACGCTTATGGGACACACAATTTGAGAAACTTTTTTGTTCCTCTTTTATTCATTGATATCTTGTTCCTCTCTTACTCCGTGACCATTCAAAACGCCCTTTTGCCCTTAAGGGCTCTTCGAGCCCTCAGTTCCTTTGGCATCCTTGAATGGTCGTAAAACATCCATTGTGCTGACTCCCTTCCGATCCATAAAGATGTCCAAACTTGTTGGGGGAAAGAAGAACGTTAAAATGCGTCGGCAACGCTAGGAGAACCGACAACCCCCTACGTTATTTTCCGTGCACAGCGAAAGAGTGTCGACTTTTAGCCTACGTTAAAATACGTGCAGCGCCCTTGCCGTGACGTTTTGCGGCTACGTAGAAATACGTGCATAACCCTTAGAGGGTTAAGACAGATTTATATGCTCGTAGACCTGTCAGATGTGTTCCACTTATTGCAACTTACTCTCGCCTGCGATTAGTCCGGAGTAGAGAGCATGCACTGTGCACACCACAACAGTGGGTTTGTGTGAGGTTTTCCGACGTGTACTGGTTTAGCTAGCAGTCTGATTCTCTCCGGGCTTCCATATGGAGAGTGCCAGGTATCCGTTACCACCCAAACAACATCATAGACGATCCGGGTATTTAAATTTCTCATGGAATTATGAAGGAAATGAACTTGTTTCCATTCAGAAAGTTTGCATTCAAAATAAAGGGAAAATAGATATTCATCGTATATTGAAATAAGGTTGAAATGTATTTTGATAGCTGTAATCTGAATCCAAGAGATATATAAAAACACTCCGCTGAAATGAGCAGAGAAGTTTTTATCTAATTGATGCGAGACTTTCTCGAACCTAAAACATAATTTTTCCTCGAATAATATCAAAGATATTTAATGACACTAAACACAAACCATATTTTCAACAACAAAAACTAAAAAAAAACAGGGCACCAAAGTTTACTCCTATTTGCTTAAATTTATAAGAAAGGACAGGATATAGTTCTGACAATAAGATATTTTAACTTTTCTGTGTCTTAGTTTAATTATTTTAAATCCTGGTTTAAAGCAACACGATTTTTTAGTACTGATTTCGTGATTTAGGTCTGATGAGGAGAAATGTTTTCCTCGCTGGAACTTACACTCTTGATTTTTTTTGAGTAATTTAAATGCAGTTTTCCTTTCACATTTATATCATGAACAGTTGTTTAAACACAAATGTTTAAAATCATTCAAATATTTTATTTTAAATCTGCAATTCATGGGCTAGATGGAAAACTTTAAGTTTGTTCTCGGGATTATCTCTAATCATTCAATTATCCCCAATGCAATCCCCCAATTCAATTATCCCTTGCAAATATGGATGGATATTTGTATAGTAATATCATAATAACTCCTTCATAAAATCTCAGTAATTATTATAAAAGAGGGAAACAAGTGTAGAAAATAAACCTCACAAAATCATTTTTATTTTTGAAAATTTACATTTTTTAATATTTTTTTCAGGTTTTGACACATAAAAAAATAATTAATCAGTAGGGATTGATAGACGCGATGGAAACGAATTCTTAGTTCCAGTTTTATGGCACGAAAAACTTGGTTTGGAACTCCAAATCATCAAAACTGTTCAGCAGAAACGATCTGAATAGAAGCATCCTATTAGCCGAAATCGAGTCCAACACACACTGAATATGCTTAACCTAGGAGGGCAGATTTATTTAGAGTATTAAAATCCCATTTGTAATCCTACCGATAGTGAAGATGAAAGATTATCACTTAAAATGTTATGATTTGTTTTCATTATGCATAAACAATTCCAATTTTCCATCGGAAGCTTGATGGGTCAATTGCTATAGCCAATTTCTTCTGTTTACAAAATCTCGAGCAAATTACAGTTAAAAGGGCTATCTATCTAAAAGTACTGATTAGCAAACCTTTTTTTAAATTACTATGTCTGAAAATTTATAATCAACATTTCATTGTTTTGTATTTTAATTTCATCTCTCTAGACATCAATTTTTACTTTCAGAGAGAATTTTGATCGTTTGTAATTTCGAACCCTGACATAATGGATGTGAGCTTCTATGTTGCACAAATATGAGCATATATTTTAATCTAAAATATTGAATTTTCGACTGTCACTTTTGTATATTGTAAAATGAGATTTTCTTATAGGGAAACGTAGACTTTATCATCAAACACCACAATCAAAAACATCCGGTATGAAAAAATTCTGCTTTCAGAGAATATGTGAAGAAATTTTTATTGAGATTAATCTAATGCCCATGAAAGCAGTTTTCGTTTATTTAACTATAGAAGTATATTATATATTTGATTTTTAAAAACTATAACTTTTACTTCCATTTGTTGGTGTTTCCCATCCCCATTTCTTCTTTTTTATTTGTTTTGGTCACGTGACATTCTAGTATCTATGTGCAATTTCATCGATGTCTCGTTTCCGCTTATAAACATTTGCAAGTGTTCTTATAAGCAGTGATTTCTAAGACTTTTTATACTCTAATAATAAAAATTTCGACTTCTCTTGATATTTATATTTAATACGGAAAGGAAATTGATTTTAAAGTAAGTGAATAAATTTCCGATTCTTTTAATTTAATTTATAGATAATAAGTATACCAAAGTTTTGAAATCGAAAACATTGTTAAGAAAATCTTTAATGAGTATGTTTGAGAATTGAATTAGCCAAACAAAGGAAAGTATTCTGAAGGTTGTATTGCCGTAGTAAGATTTTATATTGCATGTTTTAATAAGTTTCTATTTCCAAAATTCAACGTTTTCTATTCGTTTATAACAAATGAAATATCTGTGTATATGCTTCATTTAATTTCATAATTGCAGGTTTTTAATTTATAAATGCTCTATTAATTAATCTAGGAAGGAATTGCTATATAAGTAGAAATTTCTTTATAAGCTCTTAAAAAATATCTATTCAATTGTCCGTTTGAAAAATTATTGTAAATTTATTGTTTCTTCAGTGTAAAATTTTATCTATGCTGGATCATTAAGCTTCAAAATAGATTAAATTTTATAGACTTTCTTATTTTTCAGAATCTCCATTTTTTGAATTAGTTAAGGTTCATAATTTTAGAATGTGCTAGGCATATATATTTATTTCTTTAATACAAAAAAGATGCTGGAAATTTCATTCGAGATATGAAGTATTCGTGTTGTATTGTGTTTATGTATTGAAATTTTCATTTTTCATATTAATATTGAATTTTTTTATTGTGAGATCTTTCTTTCCTGTTTATATTTAGGAATTAAATTCTGCTAGTAAAATTTGAATTTTATTCCAATTTTTTTTAAAAATTAATTCACAGGCTGTTAAAATTATTCCAGCAATTTTATGTACATATTTTTGTGTATTTTATATATTTCGTATTTTTACAATATGAACGGATGAGTAAAACATTTTTTTATTAGTATATCCTTATCTCTGTTTCCAAAAAGAATTTGACCGAAATCTTCTTGTAAACTTTTAAAACTTAATTATGAAATTGTTATAATTTGTTGAAATCCCATTTCCCTTTTCATTTAATCAGTCAAACATTTATCAAATTTATTTTATTTTTAATATTTTATTGCAATCTAGAATTACTAGGTGTGATAGGGAAAGAATTAGCAAGTGGTTATAATTAAATTCCGAATATTTTACTTCGAACAAACAGTTCCCAAATGCATCTACTTATAACAAAAAGGTATCGATCAAATTAATCGATATGTTTCAAATTCATGACTTAAAAATGTGGTCTCTTTGGAAGTGGAATTTATATTTATTTTCTGCTTACATGAGAACATTTCGTAGAATATCGAATCTAAGAGAGTGGAAAGAGAGAATCTAAGAGAGTTGAAGCGTAAAACTCGTATTGAGGGCTTCATGTTATTCAATGATCTAAAGTGAAAATGCCAGTTTTCCTCGAAATTACAAAGGATTTATTACTTTTTAATATTGAAAATAGAAGCAAACGGTTGGATTTTATTGAGAAAAAATCGTTTTAAACTCAAATAAAATTTTGTATTTTACGTAATTCAGTTATAAAATGTGCTTCACACTTAATAGCATTATATAAATAGGGTAAATAATTTATAAAATTATTTAAGGGAATACATCATTTATGGAATAAGGTTCAGAAACATAAGCTTTAGGGTTTCCCATAATAATTTTTAAATATAAAGACAGAAAAATAATTTGAATTTGAATAAATTCCCAATTAATGAGATGTTTGAGTTTATTCGAATATCGTTTATTTAATTCAAAGTATAAATGTTAGATTTTCTATAATTCCAATTCCGAAGAATAAAATTGGATTGAAATCGATAATCTCAAAATATTAATATCTAAAGTGATTTAGTATCTAAAAGGAGATTATCAAGTTTTGAACCAATTTTTTTAAAATAGACCATCTATCAGTCTGTCATTTCATTTGCATGTAAACGCAATGATTTAAACTAAGGAACCTTTTTTTTTTGCTCTTATGAATAAAAGTGTAGTTCCAAATCAAATTTTAGTTTCAATATAATGGCTGAAATTCGCTCTAAATGCTTTTAACTTAATTCTCGCGACAGATTCAATGAAAATAGATCGATATATTTAGTAACAGCTGTTTGCCGATTTTACCCCCAGGCATTCGCGGCCTCAATAGAAGAGATGGATAATATCTTGGTTGGAGAGATGCGTGAGAAAACATCTGCTGGTTTTCTTGATGAAATGGATGCAAATACATTTATCAAGAGCATTAATTTTTTTTAACTGGGAAAGTTTCGTTTAATGTGCCCATTTGTCAATGTATGATATTTTGTTGAATATTTGTTTGCATTTTACATTTCAAAAAATCTTGCTTGTGAATACCGCTGAAATATTTCTTTCTTTAAATTAAAGATTATCACTATATTTATGAATTTTTTTAAATAGAATGTGTTTTTAATGTCACTGTGCTCATTTCATTGAAAATTTTAATATTTTTTAAAGCTTTAATTTAATAAATAACAAAGGTTTTCATACATATTCCATTCTTATTGGTTGACATTGCAAAGATTATGATTTTTCATAACGAAGCAATTTCCGTAGATGCGTTTCTGTTACGATAAAATGAATGAAAATTGTTAAAACAATGTCTTTGAAACATTATTGTGATAGCATACCTTCAGTTATTTTTAATACAATAAAAATTAAACAGTATCGTTAAAAAGTGTAAAAAAATCAATCGATTTTAATATTTCTCTTACGAGTGATTAACTAATCCTATTCTCTGATATATATATATATATATATATATATATATATATATATAGTATAGTAGTTATAAAAGATTCCCAATGTTTGATGGAATAGGTGATCTGTTCATGGAAAAAGAACTAAATATTATTAGAAACTTGAGCCAATTTCTCAATACTATATGTAATAATAAATAAATTTTAAATGATCACATTTTTATTTTACGATAACAAAAATTGAATATTTAAAAATATTTGTACATCCTTTCCGAAATACTTCATTTCTTATGAATTATTTAAAATGCAAGTTTAATTTCTATTTGATGGCGAATTGAATCATTGGAAGAAATGAGGCTCAAATTAATATTCTTTAATATTAGTTGCAATATATTTAACTATGGTTATTTGCTTCGCATTTTGTAAGCTCATAGAGAAGTATTCAAATATCTAACAACGATTCACTCACCCTATTTTGATTTACTTTCGGAGCTTGGGACAGTGTTGAATACGTGAAGAAAACTATTAAAATTTCGAATTTTTTTAAAATTTGATCTGAGCGAGTTTGTTTAAGGCGACATGGCAATGTCGTAAATCACGTCTTTTTTCGTTTGTCTGGCACAAAGCCAAGGAAATCTTGAACAATTAAGCAATTAATGCAATGCAAGTCTCTGAACATTAGGCCCCCTCAGGGGCTCACCTACTATAGGTGGGTACGGGTGTCCCAATCCCGAGGTTCCCAGGGATCTTTACTCCCTTTATTTTTATCCTCCTCTTCACCTTCTGCTGTTTACTTTGTTTTTCCATCCCTCGACGGCAGGCGAGGGAGCTCTCCATGAGAAGCTGTCGCCACTCTGTTTGCTTCCGGCTTCTCATGGACAGCTAAAAACCCCACGTGTTGGCCGTGCGTGGCGACCCATTAGACGGGTGGTGTACTGTTGGTCCCCGGTGCATCAATTCGGCTAGTGACTTAACCATTTGGTTGGTTTGCTAGGGATCAAGCGAAAGGGTCATTCTCTGGGGCTTGGCGTTAAGGGTGGTCAACGTTCCTGGAGGTGGCTCTGAGCGTATAGGTACCGATTAGCGCTAAGGTAAGTGCCGAGACTGGGGACGTCCAGAGCCGGTGACTGCCTTCCCTGGTTGGGCTCCGTGGTGGGCGGTGCCGCCAGGGTCCGAATTTTCTCTTTTCTTTGCATGGGCTCTCATCAATGTTTTTCTGGTGGTGCTGATTTTAAATCGGAGAGAAACATAGACTGTCTCAGTGAATTTGTAAGATTCCTAATCTTGTCCTTGGATAAATCAAACATTTCTTATCTTTCACCTTTTACACTCTATAAAGGAATTACAGGCATTGGTGGTGAACCAAAATCAATTAAGAAGTTAAAATCCGGTGATTTTCTGATTGAAACTTTGTCTTCGACACAAACGAAATCTTTCCTTCTTGCTAAAACTTTACTTGATATTCCAGTATCTGTAACTCCCCACAAAACTCTTAATTCTGTTCGAGGTGTTATCTCTGAACCTGAATTATTCAATACTATGGAGTCGGATATGTTGGAAGGTTTTTCTGATCAAGGTGTTATTCATGTCCGCCATATTTTTGTAAAGAAGAATTCAGAATTGCAGCCTACCAACAATGTAATCTTAACTTTCAATACAACTGAACTACCCAAATCAGTTAAAGCAGGTTACTTGTATTGTCGTGTACGGCCTTTTATCCCCAACCCGATTAGATGCTATAAATGTCAACGGTTTGGACATTCAAAAGTTGCCTGTCGTGGAAATCTTGTGTGCTCTAGATGTGCATCAGTTGGCCATTCTTCTACTGATTGTCATTCAGAGCCGAAGTGTGCGAATTGTGCACAACCACATGAATCAAATTCAAAGTTTTGTTCTATTTGGCAACAAGAAAAACGAATCCAGAGGCTAAAATCATTGAAAAATATTTCTTATGCAGAAGCGAGAAAATTGTGCCTGCCTCCATCTGTTCCCTCATTTGCATCCATAGTTCAGCAAAAAAAATCATTTGATACAGCTGAAAAATTTGTACAAGCAGATTTAAGTTTTACCAACCAATTTTGTGCACCTAAAATCTCTGTTTCGACTCTAACTGATGATAAAATTTGTAATGTCACACGACCTCGAAAAAAGAAAAAAGTTCAGCAATATAACAATATTGATTCTAATAAAAATGATTTTGTTTCTGAATTTAGAGTTTCAAACTGCGCATCTGTTCAAGATACAACCCAATTACCATGTTCAACCAATCCATTGAGAGAATCCGTAGTAACTGATAATTTACTTCCTGATGATGTAGAATCGGATGATTTCATTGATTATGATCCCGAGGAAACTATAGATGATATGATTAATGACTACAGACATAAACCATCAACCAGTCGGACAATCATTAATCCACGCGAATATAGAGGTGTTAAAAAGAAATATACTAAACACCGATACAAGAAGAAAAGCTAACATTGTTTTTAGTATTTAAATTTTAAATGTTTTAAACAACATTGGCATTTACATTTTAACTGTTTCAAACAACATTAGCATTTGTCAAGAAAACATTACATATATCACAGTATTTTACCATTTCTTGATTATTTTTAACGTGAATTTCAGATTAATAGCATTTATTAATCTTTCATCGTTGCTTTATTTTAGAAACTAATCGCATTTTAATCATTTACTCCTATTTAATAAACCCGGTCATGAGTTATAATTCACCTTTCGTGCTTGATATACACCATATGTTTGGCGCAGCATAACCAAAATTGGTTTTTGCGCCATAAAACCTCACTCACTCTGAACATTAGGAGTTCTGCCCTGCTGTTTTTAGGTCTATATTTTATAATGCAACAATTTTGATTCCAGTAATAATTTTAATTAGTCTTAAATCCACATAATTTTTTTCATGCAATTTTGGAACTATTCGTCTCGAAAACAACTAAAAATTATAGATCTGCATCCTAATCTTGAATCTATTCAATAAACGGAAAAGGTTTGAATTAT